>CM060731.1:5531590-5561590 GCA_030704615.1 Takakia lepidozioides
CGCCGGGGGTAAGACCAGCTGAGGTGTTCAGGCAGGCAGCTACACTCTGTGAAAGTGGGGAGGTTACTTCATCTTCTACGGAGATAGTGGGAGGTGTAGTGCCGGAGGGATCCTCGGATTTGAGGGTCAAGACTGCCACGGCGGCGCCATGGCAAGCTGCAGCTGTCAGGTTGATGGAGCTGCCAGCTAGGCCAGCCATTGAGCGCGCCATGGTGACACCTGGAGTTGTCATGTTAGACAACCAGGATGACATTTTCTGTTTGAGTGGACCGGCAGGCAAGAGGTACCGGCCACTGCGGGTCTTGTTGGACTCGGGAGCTCAGCCATTGATGCTGGGCAGAGCTGCTATTGCAGGCTTGGGCCTCACGGAGGCGGATATGGAGCCTTGTCCTTTCCAGATACAGACATCTCTGGGAGGATCGGAGCAGGCTCGGGGCATGACACGGCGTGAGTTGGCTATCAGACTACGGCCGGATCACCCTACAGATGGCTCAGTGATGCGAGCCAAGGCCATTGTGACAGACGCGGTCTCATACGATGTCCTGGTTGGTGGGGCAGTGTTGTACCCCATGGGCTTCACCCTGGATTTTTGGGAGGAGTCAGCTTCCTATAGGCCTGCATGGCAGTCAGGGGAGGGCCGGCGTGTGCAGCTCCCTGTGACGTTCATAGGAGGAGTTGCGGTTGCCCACGAGGCAAGATGCCGACACTAGCAGCATTCACAGCGGCAGTGAGTTGGCCTAGAGAGTTGCTTGAGGGCAACGCTCATTCAGAGGATGTGCCACCTCCAGGAGAGCAGGATGACATGTATGGTATGGCGGAGTTGCCTACCATGGTTGTTCAGACTCCATTGTGGGGCACGAGCAAAGGATTTGCAGCAGGATGCTGATCGACGGGTGCAACAAGCCTGGGTGGAGGCTTTTGTACCGTCAGGAGAGGAGGAGAGTGCGGGATTGCACCAGGACCACCTCAGTTGTCTCTATTGGACACCACACCTATTGTGTGGCAGTATCCGGATGAAGGCATTTGTCTTCTGGACTTGTTTGGCGGGATCAGCACCGGATTGGCTGCCGTGCTACAGGCAGGTGTACGAGTTCGGCGTTACCTGTATGTGGAGAGGGATGAGACTGCACGACGCGTCTCACTGCGCCATGTTGCTCAGTTGGTACAGCAGTACCCTGCTTTGTTGCCAGTGTCTGCAGTTTGTGGATACCAGCAAGCCTTGCCAGCAGACATTTCGTTACTGGGGGCGCCGGATTTGGAGCAGGTTGGCTCCATTGATCTGGTAGTGGCAGGTTGGCCCTGCCAAGGGCATTCATCAGCCGGGCATGGCAATGGATTGCGAGACTCGAGGACGGGTCTGTTTTGGGAGATGGTGCGGATTTTGCGCCACTTGCAACTTCATCAAGCTGTATCGCCAGCATACATCTTGGAGAATGTGCCACTGATGGGCGATTCTCGGGCCAGGGTGATGGCCAGTGTGCATCAAGTCTGGTCGTGGCTTGGGTCAGCAGTGCTGCTGGATGCAGCTGCAGTGGGATCACGGGCTCATCGTCCACGGCTATGGTGGACTAACTTGATGCCACCGCACTGCTCAAGCGTGCATTTGATGGGGTGCAGCGGCCAACACACCTCATAGTGGACAACATTTTGGACACAGGGAGGCAGTCTCAACGTGTGAGACACGATGACCGTTTGCCTTTGGCAGCGGTCAATAGGGTGGGTCAACCACGAGCAGCATTACCAACACTGCTCAACTTCCCAGGATCCCATGCTTTTTGGGATGGTGGACCTGGCTTCCTATGGGATGCTCAGTTGCAGCAGTTAGTGGAGCCTATTGCTGACGAGCGTGAGCGGGCAATGGGTTTTACCACTGGTACCACGGCGGTGTCGTCTCTTTCTGAGGCATCACGTCGTCAAGTGTTGGGGCAAGCAATGGATCTCAATTGCTTGACCTGGATTATCAACTTGGCTCTGGCTGAGCAACGCAGAGTGCGGAGTACACTTCCCTCGATGGTCTCTTTGCCTACCGAGACGGTACAGGCAGTGAGTGGGGGCGAGCATGTAAGGACCACGGGGTGCATGCATCCATGGCACACGTGGGAGGTGCTCGAGGTTAGATGGAGTTGGCAGCCAAGGCGGCTGTGATGGATGAGGTTGGGGATTCTTCCCGGGTTGAGGAGGTCCTCAAGGATGAGATGCTGGGGCAGGATGAGGCCTTGTCATTGACTGAGCAAGCAGGGAGTACTGCTCAAGAGGTTGCAACATAGCAACCACTGGACGCGTCCTCCACCTCTAAGCCCACTGGACTTAAGGTTGCAATTACGGAGGACAATTAGGAGCCTGACATTGGACCCATTGTCACCGGAGGAGAGAGACGACATATACGGCGGTTCCTGAGGGCTTACAGGAATTGCTTTGTCTTCAGTTTGAAGGACTTGGGAGCACTGAAGGGTCAAGAGATCCGTATTGAGTTGGCCACTGACACGCCAATCTTTTGGAGACCCTATAGATACAGTGACATGAAGAGGTCTTTGATTCAGATGAGGACTCAAGATCTCTGGGAGGCAGGTTTGGTGGAGCTCTCTGGTGGAGAGTATGCTTCAGCCACAGTGATGTCAGCCAAGAAGGATGTCTATGGCAATTGGACGGAGAGACGTATGTGCGGTGATTACCGGCCTGTAAATCGTCAGACCAAGTCCGATAGGTATGCCATGCCGACACCAGAGGAGATCTTTGATGCCATCGGGCATGCTAAGGCCTTTAGCACTTTGGATTTATGATCCGGATATCACCAGTTGCCAATCAAGGAGGCGGACAAGCAGAAGACGGTATTCTGGGGGATCAATGTGCACGGCAAGGATGGCCTATATCAGTGGCGGTTCTTATCATTTGGGCTTAAGAATGCTCCTGCAGAGTTTCAGAGAGTCATGGATAGGATTCTAGCAGGGGTGGACTTTGCTCGGTGCTACATAGATAACATCATCATCTTTAGTGTTACGATGGAAGAGCATGAGAGACACCTTCAGGTGGTATTGGAGCGCTTGAGAGCGCACGGATTGAAGTTGCATCCGGGGAAGTGCAAGTTTTTCCACAACCAGATTGAGTATCTGGATCACATGATATATCCTGGAGGATTGGGGGTACAGCAGACTAAGGTAGAGGCCATTGCACAAATTCCACGCCCCACGGATGTGAGCCGAGTTCGAGCTTTCATGGGGTTGGCAAACTATTATAGACGGTTTGTCAAGGGATTTAGTACCATTGCAAAGGCTCTAACCAAGCTGACCAAGGTGGACCATGAGTGGCAGTGGGAAGATGAGCAGGAACGAGCTTTTCAAGAGCTCAAGGTGAGGTTGACTTCGGCGCCTATCCTGAGACGACCTATCAGGGGGCGTCCCTTTCAGCTGCATACGAATTGGAGCATGCTGGGGCTTGGAGCGGTGCTCACACAGGTGGATGATTAGGGAAGAGAGTTCATAGTGGCTTATCCTAGCTGCTCGAACAACGTTGCAGAGGCTAAGTACAGCTCATATGAGGGAGAGTGCTTAGCTGCAGTGTGGGCCGTGGCACACTTCAGGTGTTATCTATACGGTAATCTTTTCACCCTTGTCACGGATCACCAACCACTCAAGTGGTTGATGGAGTCAGACAAGCTTACGGGGAAGCTTGCACGGTGGGCACTCATACTCCAGGAGTATGACTTTCAGGTTGTGCATCGACCGGGTTTGGTCAATCGGGATGCGGATGGATTGAGTCGCAATCCATGCACGAGCCAACAGGATGACACTGGAGCTCGGTGGCATGGTGAGACGGACGAGGAGATGGTGCCGGGATGGCACGCATCTGCATTTTTGTGTATCTTGGCATGGGGAGGTCAGGTTGGACCTACAACAGGGATGACTGTAGATGGAGTGTCTGAGGACCCTGAGGCTAGTGATGAGCCAGGTGGTGCCAGAGATATACATGAGGATTCGGCTGTGTTGGACTACCTCCGCACGGGAGACACGGCAGCCACTGTGACTGCCAGGGAGAGAGATCGGATCCTGCAACGAGCCAAGAGGTTCAAATGGGAGGGGACACACCTACTTTGAGTGTGGGAGGATGGTCAGGTGAGGATTGTGCCTCACCCCACACAGCGTGCACGGTTAGTGCGGCATGCCCATGAGGAGTCGGGGCATTTTGGAGTGCGACGCACTCACAGTTTACTGCAGGGGCAGTATTGGTGGCGTGGTATGCATACAGAGGTGCAACAGTTCGTGGCTAGGTGCATGGTGTGTGACAGGGTGCGTGCTTCATTCAACGCCCCTACACCACAGTTGCATCATTTACCAATCATGGGATTGGGCTACAGGTGGAGTCTTGACTTCGCAGGACCGTTGCCACTTACTATGCGCCACCACAGATATGTGTTGGTGATGGTGGAGCACTTCTCCAAGTGGATTGAGTTGGTTCTATTGCCTGACAAGGCTAGTGAGGGGGCTGCGTATGCATTCTTGGATCGTGTGCTTAGCCGATTTGGTGCTCCAGCTGAGGTACTCACGGATCAAGGGAGAGAGTTCTTGGGGGAGTTTCAGGCTTTGTGTGATAAAGCCTTGATAGACCACCGCACCACTTCTCGGGATCATCCTGAGGCCGATGGCTTGGCATAGAGAGTTGTTCAGACGGTGAAGAGGGGTTTGCGCAAGTATGGCTTGCAGAAGGGACACCTAGGAGATTGAGATCTTCAGGTTCCTTGGTTAGCCATGGGCTACAGGTTCAGCAAACAAGCATCACTTGCCTCTTTCTCACCATATTTCCTTCTCTTTGGCCGAGAGCCGGATTCGCCTGCAACCATTCGTAGGGACACTGCTCAAGTCGTTAACCTTGACGATCCGGACGTGTGGGTACGTGCATGTGATCAGCGTGCAGAGTTGTTCAAGAAAGTCATGCCCATGGCTTTTGAGAACCTTGCCATTGCACAACACCGTGATACGTTGAGGTATGCCACTATGTGGTGGAGGATATCGTCCTGGGGTTCGGAGGTTTAGCCCTGGTGACTATGTTTATTTGCAGCAGACTGCTCCTACGACTCTAGCTGTTACTACAGGGCGTGTTATTCTGAGGGTTCGAGAGGTGTTGCCCTCAGGGGTCCTGATCTTGGAGGGTCGGGATGGCATGACTTGGAAGGACCATGTGCGTAATTGTGCGCCATGTCACATTCCCAATGTCGATGGCAGAGTTGACCCAAACTTGGTAGTGGTACCTGCAGGTTTGAGGTGCATGCTCTGTGGGTCTGCCAAAGGGGCAGCCACTATGCTGGTGTGTGATCAATGCTGAAGGGGTTGGCATATGGGATGCTTGACACCACCTCTTGAGAAGGTTCCTGACGGAGATTGGTTGTGTCCACACTGCTTGGGATAGTGGCAGTGGACATGACTGGAGGCAGCTAACAAGACATGGGAGGCCAATCTCATAGGAGTCAATACATGAGATCCCAAGCTCAAGTTCACAGGTTTCAAGACGGCTGTCAAGTTAAATAAGCACAGTGTGAAACTAGCTAGAATAAAGCTAGTTATTTGTATTTAACACTTGGATTTAGGTCAAGTGTTAAATCAGGTGTCAAGTTTAGTTTGACACCTGACCCGTCTTATCTTCACGAGAGCGGCAGTCGCGCAGCTCATCTCTCTCGAGTTGAGCCTGCGCGACCGAGCTCCTGCATGCGTTTAGATCTGAGTGTACTCATGATGGGAGTGTAGGTTGTTGTGGGGTGGAGTCCCCATAGCTTGGGGTGCCCCTGGCTCGACTACTATTTCAAAGAGTGATGGTTTTGGTTTTCATGTTTTGTGTCAACAGTGTGTTCTTAGCTTTGTTCTATCACTCGAGAGAGATGAGCTCTATCTAGTTTTCTAGTGCTAAGCTAGATATGATGTTTTTGTTTTTAAGCACTATTATAATGTAGCTTGGTCACGGGGAGCCTGCAGTTAGACTGGTTAGGTGTGCCGAGTGGAGCAAAACAGAAAGCTTGAGATGTTGCTACGATTTTTGTCAACCTGTGTATATATCTGAGAATGGGGATTAAGTGGCAGCAATAAAGAAAGAGGATATAATGAGGAAGCGGCCAATGGGGTGACCACTGGAGCGGTGATTTCAGGGCAGGCTGTGGTAGCATTCTAGAGTTGTTCGATTAGTGATGCGGCTGCAACCAGCCACCCAGCAGCGACGCCGCATTGTTCTAGTCTTGGGGACGTAAAGAACAAATACTTCGTGGTGGATGCTCCGAAGGGCCATCTGGGAATTAGGGACTGCTATGCGGAGTTTGTGGACGAGAAGGGTATGTCTGTGCCTCTGAACAACGTGTACCTGCACCACTAGATCACGTACGAGTTCTCTGTACCGAGCAATGATGTAGACACCCATAAGGAGATGCTACTGAAATCTGTGGAGAAGAAGCACTCTTCGTCTCAATCCACCTTACACGCTGCCTCATTTGAAGGCTGCTGGCTCCGACCTGAAGCTCTCAGCTGGACAGACGTTGATGCAGTACTTTGGTGTTGGTGCGGAGACCAGGCGCACCAAGTCAACTATCCCCGCGCCCTTTGCTGAAGAGACTGCAGCTCCTTCCCTGCTTGCTGAGGGCTACGAGCCGATATGGATTCTTAATGTCCACGGCCGTGACACACGGGGGGCCGTCAACAAACTAGGGTGCAGTGAGTGTCGGTTGCTTCTTTTCTACTCTTCTCTGAAATCTTTTACACCTGTTTTGAGGAAGTTCTCTACAGGAAGACAATGTGTAAGGGCCTCGTCCCCACCAGTCACTAAATGCCTCACAAATGGCTGCAGCCCACAAGGTTTACCTTAGCCCATAATCCCTATTGACCTGGCACAAAGCTATAGCGGACAACAATCCGTTGCAGGGAGCTGAGTGATAAATTATGGGCTGACGTTGGCGTCATTTTAAAAGCATGAGATGGATTCCAGCACTGCTTCTCCAGCCCCTAGCTTATCATGTGCCGTGTTAACCCTTACAAAGGAGGGTAGAAAATAGAGAAGAAGCTAGGGGCCGGTGTACTGCCATAAGGTCGACAGTGCCTGAGCGATCCAGTTGTGTTTATTATTTTACCCGAATTAGAGGCTACAACAATTTGCAGTCAGCTACTGGATTTGGCGTGTGATCTTCACAATGTGACTGTGGACCGCAAAGGAGATCCTTTAGCAGAAAGTTACCTGGGAGGCCTTTAGTGCTGCACAGATGGGAAGCGCTGTGTTGTGAAGGAGGGCTTTGAAGGCGATGAGCTTGAGATGACCATCTACCTACAGTACACATGGGAATATATTACCTGGGATGAGTGCGTTGAGCCCTGTCAAAGGTGGTCATCGGGTTCACCAAATATATCGAGTATATTGTCGAGGGATGTGGCAACACTGATCCCGCTTCTCCGGAATGTGTAGATACACGGGAGAGGATAATAGGTGCCCCTGTTTGAAGAGATTGGTGATTTAACCGAGGCAAATGGGAAGAAGGGAGCGGGCCTTCGGTTATGGCTGCCACCAGGAACTCCTGTTTGCAGGCATCTCTTTCACAAGCTAGTTGCCCCTTTTGAGATGATGTGATCTGCGCAGTGTTGCACTTGCATCCTTCAGCCCTGGATTGTACTATGTTTGGGGAAGATGGGCGTGTGATTTGCTACTCTCCTCCCATCTGTGGTACTGGACAGGCGGCTGACATCAGATGTATCGCATCAGCGTACACCATTGCGTTGGTGAATCCAATTTGGTTGGTGCATTAATCGATGGGCACCTGGGAACGGTGACTATACTGTAGTGAAAAAAAAAAAAAAAAAAATGGGAACAGGGAACCAAAGGGAACCAATTGAAAATAGTTTTTCTTTGTATTTGTTTCTATTTAAGGTCATTTATTATAGTTACAGAGCCGCTTTGGCCATATCTTTGTCATATGAGCTCCGTTTGACACAGTTTTTGAGGGGATAGCTGCAGAAAGGGGAAATCTACCTATCTAAACCTGGTTTCTGTTTTGGGGACTCTGCTAAAAATCTATGGAATTTTTAGAGTGTGAGTGTGCCACGAAAGATCCACAATCCTGTTTCTAGAACTTGTGTTTGTCTATATGAGAGACAAATCTGTGGATGTACTCCTTGTATGGCTGGGGGAAATGAGGACGTAATTGAAGGGCATGTCTCTTCTCTTAGCCTGTGCGCACAAGGGGACAGGATTTATGTTTCCCAAGGAACTCAGACTGATTTGAGTGGAGAACAGTTGGACGAGTTGATTGCATACTGGGAGTCAGGCATTAGCAGTAGACAACAGACTGCTGTAGTTGGCATTGAGGGCCTCAATATCGCCTTGGACAGTCAGAACTCTGTTGGAGCCAGCAGTTCTGCAGCTGTAGGTGAAATACCAAAGTGGGTGAAAGCTAGGCTTGGAACACAGCCAAAGACAGCCCTGGGGACCAAGGTGTTCAGCCACAAGGCCGTGGTGTACTGGAGCAGAGGAGCAGGAGCTACACAAGTTTGTGCAATCAGACATGGTTGCAGCCGGATACGCTCTGCACAGGGCAACCGCGAGCGGGGGTTCATCAGCAATGACATGTTTGTTGTGCGTGAAGGAGATGCAGTCATTCGCAATGAGGACACCCGCAACCGTCTCAAAGCTTTCGAGTTGAGAGACTATCATACCCTACCTTTGTTTTCTTTAGTATTCAGTGAGCGGGAGATAGGGGAGTATTGCTTTGTCTCTACCTGGCAGAAAGAGGAGGAGGGTTGGTTAGAGCGAGCTACTGTAGCTTGGGACAAGGTTAGTGGCAGGTTTTTGGACATAGATATACCTCCTACACCTTACCATCATGCAGAGCGAGGCACTTTGAGAGAAGTCTGGCAGTTGATAGCATAGATCAGGATTAGATCTTGCTTGGTCGGGCTTCTATTCTTCCCCTCCATCTCTGTACTATTTTCATTACCTTGTACTTGTAGTTGCCAAAGCCTCTCTTGGTGGAGGCCAGTCAGTCCGGGGTTTTGGGCTGGGCTATTCTGCAGGATCAGCATTGCAGCTGGATTTTGGTGTGGGGGTGTTGATGTTTTGTTTCTTGTGTTTGGATCCCCCCCAACACCTGCATGCTTGACTGTGCGCCATGTTGGTTTTGTGTGGGCGCTTGCTTTCATAGGGATTAGGCCGGATTTGATCACCGGTCAATCCTAGAGTATGCTGTCGGTGGTGAGGCTGGAGTGATGACCAGCAAGACCACCAGTGTTTCTTCTATGGTGAGGCTGGGTTGATGACCAGCCAACCATAGGAGTTCTTGCGGTGGATGCAGGTGCAGGTGCCCTGAGCCATTGGGATATGACCCTTAAACTGCAACAGGTGCCCACCCGTGTCACTATTAGATTAGTACTAGAGCCTTATAGTGTCACGTGGAGGAGGTGCACATTGTGGGTGTCATTACGGAGTTACCCAAGGGTTTTGAGGGGAGTACGGCTACAGGCAGTAACAGTGAGAGTGGGTTCACAAGACGAGGTATTCGGTTCAGACCACCTTCACCGCCACCCTCAATTACTGTAGAGTCAGACACAGACTGGAGGCTTCATCAACAGGTGTGCACTTTCATTCGCCATTGTTGTGGGACGACATGGAGGAGATGTATGGAGCTACCAAGGGGCCTCGTAGGTACTCTGGAGCTGTGGGCACAATCGAGTTGGATGACTTTATCCAGGAGTTCGACAGCTGGTATGATTTGCAGCAGATGCGCAATCCACAGCTATTCACCCCATTCATGGCGTGGAAGGGACTGTTCCAGCATTTGGAAGGCCCGCCTATGGACGATTACCACGAGTTCAGGCGAGGACATGAAGCAGAGATTGAGGAGTGGAGGATGTATTGGTCACCTGACTACGTCTCCATTACTCGAGGCACGACGCGACCAGTAGCTGCATCAATACCAATAGCTCCCACTGCCAGCACTAGTAGTGGAGCAAGTAGTGCTGGTACTTCTGCAGGTGGTACCAGTTCAAAAGGTGCTACTACTCCTCCTGCCACGACTACAACACATGTGCCTAGATTCAACCCGGTGGTGGAGTTCTTCCAGGAGTTGCGGAGGAACTACCAAGGTGTACGGACAGAGAAGCTGCGAAGTTTGCAAGACTTCCAGCGCAAACCCAGTGAGAGCCTGCGAGAGGCATACACTCGTATGAGGCGCTTGATAAGTGTGACCCAAGGGGTTACTAAAGCTCAGACAATCCAGTTTTGGTATGGAATTCTGGACAAGGAGCTCAAGAGAAGGGTGCGAGATGCAACCTTGTTACAAGCAGCCCAACCCACATTAGCAGATGTGTTTCTGCTGGCTGAGCGGATTGAGCTCAACATGGTGGAGGAGCGAGTTGTCACCATTGGATTTGGCAAGGACATGCCTGCACAAGGCGCAGCTGCCAATCCACAGGCACAAGGTACTGCCCAGCAGCGTGGTCAGGGGGACAAGGTTTCCCAACCCAAGTTCCATGGAGCTTACAGGGGACCTCAGGTGCAGAGGCCCGTGGCGTCTTTTGCAGGCCAACAACAACCAGGGGTGATATGTTGGACATGTGGAGGACCCCATGTCAAGAGAGATTTCCCAGAGAATGGCAAAAGGCCGGCACAAGCACAGCTTGCACAGTTGCAGTGTGGGCATTGTGGCAAGTATGGGCATGGAGATGCCCAGTGTTATGACTTGCATCCTGAGTTGCGCCTAGGCCAGTTCCAAGGGAACAATGGTGGCCGGGGGCGAGGTGGACCAGCCCAGAGAGGACGAGGTGGTCGGGCACGAGGTGCAGGCCAAGAGCAAGCTCAACATGGCCAAGGGCGCGGAGGTCAGGGTGTTGATCAAGGCATGGCCAACCGGCTTCAGCAGCTAGAGCAGAGGCTCGCTGCCATGGCTATAGCTCAGGCGGTACCGGCTCCCAGGCGGGATGGTCCACCTCCTGTTCCTGAGGGAGGAGATATGGGAGGCATGGGATTCATGTGCGGAGCAGCACTACCACTAGAGCAGGTGGAGTCTGCTGCAGCCGTGACTCGAGGAGCAGCACGAGTTCCTGAGCCACGAGGTGCAGAGGTGGAGTTGGATCCACAACGTGGGGAGGCAAGCCGTCAGGCGAGGCTGCCTCAGTCATTCACCTTGGCGGAGACAGTGTTAACGCCATCCATGGCACCTAGTTCTCGCCCGACTGTTATTGAGGCGGAGGTTTCTATGTCATTGGGGAGAGCTACACGTGCAGCACTGACACATGCTACCAAGGCTAGTGCAGCCGGTGTGTTATTGGGGGCAGCCACCTCTGTGTGTCAAGCCCCACTGTTCTCGGCAACCATGATTGCGACGCCGGGGGTAAGACCAGCTGCAGTGTTCAGACTAGCAGCAACACTCTGTGAGAGTGGGGAGGTCACTTCATCTTCTGCGGAGTTAGTGGAAGGTGTAGTGGCAGAGGGATCCTCGGATTTGAGGGTCAAGACTGCCACGGCTGCGCCCTGGCAAGCTGCAGCTGCCAGGTTGACGGAGCTGCCAGCTAGGCCAGCCTTTGAGCGCGCCATGGTGACACCTGGAGTTCTCTTGTTAGACAACCAGGATGGCATTTTCTCTTTGAGTGGACCGGCAGGCAAGAAGTACCGACCACTGCGGGTCTTGTTGGACTCGGGAGCTCAGCCACTGATGTTGGGCAGAGCTGCTATTGCAGGTTTGGGCCTCATGGAGGCGGATATGGAGCCTTGTCCTTTCCAGATACAGACATCTCTGGGAGGATCAGAGCAGGCTCGGGGCATGACACGGCATCAGTTGGCCATTAGACTGCAGCCGGATCATCCTATTGATGGCTCAGTGAATGCGAGCCAAGGCCATTGTGACAGACGCGGTCTCTTACGATGTCCTCGTTGGTGGGGCAGTGTTATACCCCATGGGCTACATCCTGGACTTTTGGGAGGAGTCAACATTCTACAGGCCTGGATGGCAGTCAGGGGATGGTCGTCATGCACAGCTCCCTGTGACATTCATTGGGGGTATTGCGGCTGCCCAACGGGGCAAGATGCCAACACTAGCCGCCTTTACAGCTGCAGTTAGTTGGCCTGGAGAGTTGCTGGAAGGCAATGCCCATGCAGAGGATGTGCCACCTCCAGCAGAGCAGGATGACATGCATGGTATGGCGGAGTTGCCTGCCATGGTTGCTCACACTCCATTGTGGGGTACGAGCAAGGATTTGCAGCAGGTTGCTGATCGACGGGTGCAACAAGCCTGGGTAAAGGCTTTTGTACCGTCAGGAGAGGAGGAGGGTGCAGGTATTACACCAGGACCACCTTAGTTGTCACCATTGGATACCACACCTATTGTGTGGCAGTATTCGGATGAAGGCATTTGCCTTCTGCACTTGTTTGGCAGGATCAGCACCGGATTGGCTGCCGTGCTACAGGCAGGTGTGCGGGTAAGGCGTTACCTGTATGTGGAGAGGGATGAGACTACACGACACGTCTCACTGCGCCATGTTGCTCAGTTGGTACAGCAGTACCCTGCTTTGTTGCCAGTGTCTGCAGTTTGTGGATACCAACAAGCCTTGCCAGCAGACATTTCGTTACTGGGGGCGCCGGATTTGGAGCAGGTTGGCTCCATTGATCTGGTAGTGGCAGGTTGGCCCTGCCAAGGGCATTCATCAGCCGGGCATGGCAATGGATTGCGAGACTCGAGGACGGGTCTGTTTTGGGAGATGGTGCGGATTTTGCGCCACTTGCAACTTCATCAAGCTGTATCGCCAGCATACATCTTGGAGAATGTGCCACTGATGGGCGATTCTCGGGCCAGGGTGATGGCTAGTGTGCATCAAGTCTGGTCGTGGCTTGGGTCAGCAGTGCTGCTGGATGCAGCTGCAGTGGGATCACGGGCTCATCGTCCACGGCTATGGTGGACTAACTTGATGCCACCCGCACTGCTCAAGCGTGCATTTGATGGGGTGCAGCGGCCAACACACCTCATAGTGGACAACATTTTGGACACAGGGAGGCAGTCTCAACGTGTGAGACACGATGACCGTTTGCCTTTGGCAGTGGTCAATAGGGTGGGTCAACCACGAGCAGCATTACCAACACTGCTCAGCTTCCCAGGATCCCATGCTTTTCGGGATGGTGGACCTGGCCTCTTGTGGGATGCTCAGTTGCAACAGTTAGTGGAGCCTAATGCCGACGAGCGAGAGCGGGCTATGGGTTTTCACTGGGACCACGGCGGTGCCTTCTCTTTCTGAGGCATCACGTCGTCAGGTGTTGGGGCAAGCAATGGATCTCAATTGCTTGACCTGGATTATCAGCTTGGCTATGGCTGAGCAACGTAGAGTGCGGAGTGCACTTCCCTTGACAGTCTCTCTGCCTACCGAGACGGTACAGGCAGCGAGTGGGGGCGAGCCGGTGAGGACCACGGGGTGTAGACATCCATGGCACACGTGGGAGGTGCTCGAGGTTCAGAGGGAGTTGGCAGCTAAGGCGGCTGTGATGGATGAGGTTGGGGATTCTTCCCGGGTTGAGGAGGTCCTCAAGGATGAGATGATGGGGCAGGATGAGGCCTTGTCATTGACTGAGCAAGCAGGGAGTACTGCTCAAGAGGTTGCAGCATAGCAACCACGGGACGCGTCCTCTACCTCTAAGCCCACTGGACTTAAGGTTGCAGTTACGGAGGACAATTGGGAGCCTGACATTGGACCCATTGTCACCGGAGGAGAGAGACGACGTATACGGCGGTTCCTGAGGGCTTACAGGAATTGCTTTGCCTTCAGTTTGAAGGACTTGGGAGCACTGAAGGGTCAAGAGATCCGTATTGAGTTGGCCACTGACACGCCAATCTTTCGGAGACCCTATAGATACAGTGACATGGAGAGGTCTTTGATTCAGATGAGGACTCAAGATCTCTGGGAGGCAGGTTTGGTGGAGCTCTCTGGTGGAGAGTATGCTTCAGCCACAGTGATGCCAGCCAAGAAGGATGTCTATGGCAATTGGACGGAGAGACGTATGTGCGGTGATTACCGGCCTGTAAATCGTCAGACCAAGTCCGATAGGTATGCCATGCCGACACCAGAGGAGATCTTTGATGCCATTGGGCATTCCAAGGTCTTTAGCACGTTGGATTTACGATCCGGATATCACCAGTTGCGATCAAGGAGGCGGATAAGCAAAAGACGGCATTCTGGGGGATCAATGAGCACGGGAAGGATTGCCTATACCAGTGGCGGTTCTTACCATTTGGGCTTAAAAACGCTCCCGCTGAGTTTCAAAGAGTCATGGACAGGATTCTAGCAGGGGTGGAGTTTGCTCGGTGCTACATAGATGACATCATCATCTTTAGTGCTACGGTGGAGGAGCATGAGAGACACCTTCAGGGGGTATTTGAGCGCTTGAGGACGCACGGATTGAAGTTACATCCGGGCAAGTGCAAGTTTTTCCACAACCAGATTGAGTATCTGGGTCACATGATATATCCTGGAGGATTGGGGGTACAGCAGACTAAGGTAGAGTCCATTGCACAGGTTCCACGCCCCACGGATGTGAGCCGAGTTCGAGCTTTCATGGGGTTAGCAAACTATTACAGACGGTTTGTTAAGGGATTTAGTGCCATTGCAAAGGCTCTAACCAAGCTGACCAAGGTGGACCAGGAGTGGCAGTGGGAAGATGAGCAAGAACAAGCTTTTCAAGAGCTCAAGGCGAGGTTGACCTCGGCGCCCATCTTGAGACGACCTATCAGGGGGCGTCCTTTTCAGCTGCATACAGATTGGAGCATGCTGGGGCTTGGAGCGGTGCTCACACAGGTGGATGATGAGGGAAGAAGTTCGTAGTGGCTTATGCTAGCCGCTCGAACAATGCTGCAGAGTCTAAGTATAGCTCATATGAGGGAGAATGCTTAGCTGCAGTGTGGGCCGTGGCACACTTCAGGTGCTATCTATACGACAATCTCTTCACCCTTGTCACGGATCACCAACCACTCAAGTGGTTGATGGAGTCAGACAAGCTTACGGGGAAGCTTGCACGGTGGGCACTCATCCTTCAAGAGTATGACTTTCAGGTGGTGCATCGACCGGGTTTGGTCAATCGCAATGCAGATGGGTTGAGTCGCAATCCATGCACGAGCCAGCAGGATGACACTGGAGCTCGGTGGCATGGTGAGACGGACGAGGAGATGGTGCCCGGATGGCATGCATCTGCATTTCTGTGTATCTTGGCAGCGGAAGGCCAGGTTGGACCTGCAACAGGGATGACTGTAGATCAAGTGTCTGAGGACCCTGAGGCCAGCAATGAGCAAAGTGGCGCCAAAGATATACATGAGGATTCAGTTGTGTTGGACTACCTCCGCACTGGAGACACTGCAGCCACTGTGACTGCCAAGGAGAGGGATCGGATCCTACAACGAGCCAAGAGGTTCAAGTGGGAGGGGACACACCTGCTCCGAGTGTGGGAGGATGGTCGAGTGAGGATTGTGCCTCACCCAACACAGTGGGCACGGTTAGTGCGGCATGCCCACGAGGAGTTGGGGCATTTTGGGGTACGCACCCATAGCCTACTGCAGGGGCAGTATTGGTGGCGTGGTATGCACACAGAGGTGCAACAATTTGTGGCTAGGTGCATGGTGCAGGGTGCGTGCTTCATTCAACGCCCCTACTCCACAATTGCACCCTCTTCCGATCATGGGATTGGGCTACAGGTGGAGTCTTGACTTCGCAGGGCCGTTGCCACTGACCATGCGTCACAACTAGTACGTGTTGGTGATGGTGGAGCACTTCTCCAAATGGATTGAGTTGGTTCCATTGCCTGATAAGGCTAGTGAGGGAGCTGCGTATGCATTCTTGGATTGTGTGCTTAGCCGATTCGGTGCTCCAGCTGAGGTACTCACGGACCAAGGGAGAGAGTTCTTGGGGGAGTTTCAGGCTTTGTGTGACAAGGCCTTGATAGACCACCGCACCACTTCTCGGGATCATCCTGAGGCCGATGGCTTGGCAGAGAGAGTTGTTCAGACAGTAAAGAGGGGTTTGCGCAAGTATGGCTTGCAGAAGGGACACCTAGGAGATTGGGACCTTCAGTTACCCTGGTTAGCCATGGGCTATAGGTTCAGCAATCAAACATCACTTGCCTCTTTCTCACCATACTTTCTTCTCTTTGGCCGAGAGCCGGATTTGCCTACATCCATTCGCAGAGAAGCTGCTACAGTTCTTAATCTTGACGATCCGGACGTGTGGGCACGTGCATGTGAGCAGCGTGCAGAGTTGTTCAAGAAAGTCATGCCCATGGCTTTCGAGAACCTTGTCATTGCACAACACCGTGATACGTTGAGGTATGCTACCATACGTGGTGGGGGCTATCGTCCTGGGGTTCGGAGATTCAACCCTGGTGACTATGTCTATCTGCAGCAGACTGCTCCTACGACCCTGGATGTGACTGCAGGACGTGTTATTTTGAGGGTTCGAGAGGTCTTGCCCTCAGGCGTCTTGGTCTTGGAAGGTCGGGATGGCATAACTTGGAAGGACATGTGCGTAATTGTGCGCCATGTCACCTTCCGAATGTCGATGGCAGGATTGACCCAAACCTGGCAGTGGTATCTGCAGGTTTGAGGTGCACGTTGTGTGGGTCTGCTAAAGGGGCAGCCACCATGCTGGTGTGTGATCGATGCTCTAGAGGTTGGCATATGGGATGCTTGACTCCACCTCTTGAGATGGTTCCGGATGGGGAGTGGTTATGTCCACATTGCATTGGATAGTGGGAGTGGATACAACCATGGAAGGCTAACAAGAAACGCAAGGCCCAGCTACTAGGAGACCTTGAACACACGAGGTCCTGACTCAAGTTCACAGATTGCAAGACGGCGACTAACGATGGGGCTACTCTTGTACCCGGCCTCTTGGTCTATAGAGTTTGAGTGCAATATGGACAGTGATAGAGGACTTAATACGGCTGTGGCTATTACATCTTGTAGCTATCTGGAGTTAGAGGGACCTATCCACCAGCTAGGGGGGCAATTGTGGCAGACTACTTTATTGTGCATGTATGTGTGGTGTGGTTTGGACAGCGATGTAGTTGTGTAGCGATACGTATGCGCACGACGGCTGTCAAGTTAAATAAACACAGTGTGAAACTAGCTAGAATAAAGCTAGTTATTTGTATTTAACACTTGGATTTAGGTCTAGTGTTAAATCAGGTGTCAAGTTTAGTTTGACACTTGACCCGTCTTATCTTCACGAGAGCGGCAGTCGCGCAGCTCATCTCTCTCGAGTTGAGCCTGCGCGACCGAGCTCCTGCATGCGTTTAGATCTGAGTGTACTCATGATGGAAGTGTAGGTTGTTGTGGGGTGGAGTCCCCATAGCTTGGGGTGCCCCTGGCTCGACTACTATTTTCAAAGAGTGATGGTTTTGGTTTTCATGTTTTGTGTCAACAGTGTGTTCTTAGCCTTGTTCTATCCATTGTGGCAGACTACTTTATTGTGCATGTATGTGTGGTGTGGTTTGGACAGCGATGTAGTTGTGTAGCAATATGTATGCGCACGACACGGCGACTAACGATGGGGAAACTCTTGCACCCGGCCTCTTGATCTATCGAGTTTGAGTGTAGTAGGGATAGTGGTGGAGGACTTAGTGAGACTATGGTCACTATCACATCTTGTGGCTACCTGGACTTAGAGGGACCTAAGCACCAGCTAGGGGGGCGATTGTGTGGACTAGTGACTGACATAGTGGGCAGCATAGTGGCAGCATAGTGGCAGCCTAGTGACTGACTAGTTGTAGCCTAGTGGTTGGACTAGTGGCTGGACTAGTGGTGGACTAGTGGTATACTAGTGTGTGGTGTGCACATGTGTTGTGTGGTTTTGGACAGCGATGTAGTTGTGTAGCGATATGTATGCGCATGACAGTTATCTCAGGGAGGTATTACCTTGAGAAGCATACCCGGAAGTATTTTCAGCAAAGGAGAGGAGGTAACGTACTATGGAACGCTCAGGGCCGAATGGTCAGAGGTGGTTTTTCTGCCCCAAACATGGAGGATTCAAGCATTCTGCCACCTACTCGTGCATTCTGCAACCTGCTAATGTAGAGCAGATTAGAGACTCCATGGCTTCAGCCTGATACTTGATAGATATTAATCTGATACACACTTCATACTCACACTGTGTAGAGAGATCTGAGTGAAGCTGTGGAATGAATGGATGAGTTGATGGAATCCGATAGATTACTGAAGCAAACTGATACTTAATTACCAACAGTAAGGTAACTAGCTAACATGAATGCGGGAAGGAAAACAAACAGGAAACACCCCCATGATACACTAGCTGTAGGTCATGACTGATTGTTCTGAGCGGGCTGAGTGCTTAGAGATTTCCAACTCTTCTATCTTGGAGTTTCCGCCACGGATAGCGAAGGGATGGGTGAGTGGGCATTCTGCGACCTACTCGAATATTCTGCCATTTAACGGAGGGGCAAAAATGGTAGAAAAACCACCTCCCTGACCATAACGCCTGGGGAAGGCACAACAGGGGCTTAGCGATTTTTGGCGCGTAACTCCTCTTTAGAATATAGAGGAGCCAACAAACTACCTTGCTTAATATATTGATTTTGGTGCGCAAGTTAGGTGTTGGAGACTACATCCATCACCTTCTTATTATTGACTCTGTCTCTGTGTCCTCGCTGATAGTTCCCATGTTCCCGTGTAAATGTGACAGTCACTTCTTCAGCTGATATGTGAATGTATTGAACCTTGCGATCTGCAGTGAGAGTGGAGAGGGAGATGGGGCCAAGTTATTGGGAGTGGTGAAGAGGGCGTGGGTGAATTACTGTTGTGGGGTGCTGAGGTTGCTGTCCATCTTTGAGGTTTGGGAGATAAAGAGTTTTGGGACTCTTGGATGATGATTCCAATGGATGTTGTGATTACTGGTGGTGGACCTGGGGACAAACAAGATGGTCGGACTCAACTGTGTGACCGGAAGTTGGACTTCCTCTCGGGAAAGTTGCAAGAGGGAAGAATTGTTCGAGAAAACAAAGGCGATGTCAGAAATCCCAATCAGACTGATGTAGACTACTACACCATGGTGGTCATCCAGACAGACAGTCTGCTTGACAGGTTTTCGGTTGTCCACACCGAGCCGGAGATGAAGGCTTGCCCACACAACTGAGAGCATGGCCCAAATGGCAGTCACAGCCAGAATATGTAACTACAAAATTACATCTGATGCGATTCCCATTTTGATGATGTCAACATGGACTTGCTTGCCCTTTGTCAATGCTCCTACACTGGCACAGACCATGAGAATACACATGAATATGAACCTGTCCGGATTCAAACCATTCTGTTGCATTTGTTCCAATAATGCTAGGGTCTCCCACCACACCTATGCCGAGATATCCTGTGATTATTGCAGTCCATTTACCTCTCATTTACCCAGTTTGTCAATAAACACTTATGTGCATTATTTGCGCTCCACATTCAGCATTGCATGTCGACAAGACAATGCTCCAAACAACGTCTCTTGCAATTTCAACTTTGATGATGCCAGCATGTACCTGCTTGCCCTTCTCGAGGGATCCTAGACTTTCACACGAATTGAGAACACAAATGAGTGTGACGCTGTCTGGTGGCCTTTGTTCATGAAGTTTCAAAGACTCCTCAGCCATCTTTCTATGGTACATCCTGCCACCAACATACTCTCTTTGATATATCCCATTGACATGTTTTCTCAAACACCTGTCGTTCATCTACCATGCTCCCGCATAGAGTTCAGAAGGGTGTCAACCATAAAGATGGTTGGCTTGAATTTATTTCGGATTGTGTGTGTGTTCACCTGCATTTCCTCTGCCAGGGCTTCCGTCTTGATGCACCTCTGTAAGAGACAGACGGAGATGCCTGACAACATTGTTAATCCAGAACGTGCGGCACCTCCTTCAGTCTTCCCTCAGTGATCCCCGAGATCATGAGACATAAGCTTATCACTCTGTTCGTCCCCTGTCCAAAGTGGTGGGGAACAGTGCCACCAGTCTGATGCCCAACTTGAATAATATCACTGTTCCCCTCCAAGCTTCATCAGCACCTGAGCCTGATATGTTTAAACTGGATTGAAAATCAGAGGTTGCAACTCATCCGCGAAACTTGTAAGAGCTTATGGTGGAAGTCCTTCATTCCCTGGAACTTCAAAACACTCAACATGCCAATCTTTGAAGAGAGATTCCTATACATGCATAGAAGTTGTGAAAATGACAGAACATCCAACTTCAAATGACACCTTTGTGACGTAAATCTTCCGAGACAAGGTTATCCATGGTTCTGATGCCGCTGTTGGATAGTCACATTTGGCAGCTAACCAAAAGCGATGCATGCAGCTAGTTTCACCCACAAGAACAGACCCCATCTTCAAAGTGGTGAAAGCGGTGGGCATCCCGTACAACTATTGCTCGCCCAACAATTTTTGAGATGAACTTGGTGGCATTGTGGCAGTCACCACACACCCTAAGGTTTTTAATGATGCGGATAGGCGATCCAGAGGGTGTGCTGATGAGCCCAAAAGCAATGGCCAGCCTCTCACTGTGGTGGCAAAGGGAAAATTCCTTTTGTTCCTCCTCCAAGTCCTCCAATGCAAAGCGCATGTCAGGCACATACCCAGCGTCCTTCATCAGCACAGACAATCTCGTCAGCTCAGCATGGATTCCCTCAATTTGTGGATGTGACTTGTCCTCTACAACAAATGCATGCATTTGGCTGTTGACCGCAATATAGCTGCACCCTGGCTTCTTTCTGACACCTCTGTCCTCCATTAACCTTCTCACCTTGGCTTTATCATCCCACCTGCCAGCTGCAGCATAGATGTTTGATAGTAGCACATAAGCTGCAGCATCCTGTGGGTCCCACTTGAGAACATATTTTGCAGCACGTTCTGCTACCTCCACATCTCTATGAATTCTACAGGCACCAAGCAAAGCCCCCCACACTGCACCATGTGGTTCAATTGGCATTTTCTTGATGAAGTCCTCTGCCTCATCCAATCGCCCCGCACGACCAAGAAGGTCCACCATGCAGCCAAAATGCTCTACTGTAGGCGTGAGGCCATGATCTTGACTCATGGAATCGAAGTACTCACGTCCTTCATTCACTAGGCCTACATGGCTGCATGCAGAGATAAGCGAAATGAAGGTGATATCATCTGGCCTCAAGCCTTCCTGATGCATTTGTCCAAATAGTTGAAGGGCCTCCCTACCACACCCATGCTGAGAATATCCTGCTATCATTGCGTTCCATGTGACCACATCTCTTCTGGGCATTTTGTCAAACACTTCATGCGCATCCTTTAGGCTCCCGCATTTTGCATACATGTCGACAAGGCTATTCTCTAGATTGATATGTGTCCCAAATCCAATTTTAATAATGTCAGCATGAGCCTGCTTGCCCTTTTCCAGGGCTCCTATTCTGGCACAGGCATTGAGGATGCCAATGAACGTAACTCTGTTGGGTGTCACCCTTTCCCGTTGCATTTGCTCGTAGAGCTCAAGAGCCTTTTCACCATGCTGATGCTGAGCATATCCTGCAATCATTGCATTCCATGAGACCACATCTCGTTGAGCCATTTTGTCAAACACTTGACGTGCATCTCCAATGCTTCTGCACTTGGCATACATGTCAAGAAGGGTCGTCTCCAAATTAATAGATGATGAAATTCCAGCTTTGATGATGTCAGCGTGGACCTGATTGCCTTTCTCCAGGGATCCAAGGCTGGCACATGCATTTAAAATGCAAATGAATGTGACCTTGTCAGGGGTCACCCTTTCTCTTAGCATTTGCTCATACATTTTGAAAGCCTCCTCACCATGCCCATTCTGAGCATATCCTGCCATTATTGCACTCCATGAGACCACATCTCGTTTAGCCATTTTGTCGAACACCTGGCGTGCATCCTTTAGGCTCCCACATTTTGCATACATGTCAACAAGGGTATTCTCCAGTTGAATGTTCAATGGAATTCCACCTTTAATAATGTCAGCATGGACTCTCTTGCCATTGTCCAGGGCTCCTACGCTGGCACATGCATTGAGAACGCAAATGAATGTGACACGGTCAGGCGTCACCCTTTCTTGTTGCATTTTCTCATAGATTAGTAGAGCCTCTTCACCATCTCCATGCTGAGCATATCCAGCAATTATTGCATTCCATGAGACAACATCTCGGTTAGGCATGTTGTTGAACACTTGACGTGCATTTTGAATGCTCCCACATTTGGCATACATGTCCATGAGGGTATTCTCTAAATTAATATATGGTGCAATTCCAGCTTTGATGATGTCAGCATGAACCCGCTGGCCCTTTTGCAGGTCTCCTAAACTGGCACATGCATTGAGAATGCAAATAAATGTGACCCTATCAGGCATCACCCCTTCCTTTTGCATTTGCTCATAGATTTTATGAGATTCTTCCGCATGCCCATGCTTGGCATATCCAGCCATCATCGTTGTCCATGTGAATATATCTCGCTGAGACATTTCCTCAAACACATGTTGTGCATCCACCATGCTTCCACATTTGGCATACATGTTGAGAAGGTTGTTGACTACAAAGATGGTTGGCTTGAATCCAGTTTGCAGAATGTGGGCATGAACCTGCTTTCCCTCTCCCAGGGCTTTCATGTTGATGCACCCCTGCAAGAGCCAGACATACATATCAGAGTCCGCCTGAATGCCTCCTTGGTCCAAAGAATGCAGCGCCTCCTTCAGTCTTCCCTTTTCAAAAAGTGACCTCACAGTCCCAGGAGGGCTGGACATAACTTTAATTACTTCCTCTCTTGGCCCTCGTTTCAAGTTGATTGCAATAGTAGAGGTGCTAATCCAGCGGCCAGTCTGATGTCCAACAAACGTGTGTCCCTGATGCAACCCTGCCATCCTGAATAACTCTGAATTGCAAGAGACAATTTTGGGTTCAGAACATCTCAAAAGCTTGAATATCACCTCAAAGCAAGACCTCTTCATGATGACCAGGTTGTAGTGCAGTTGCAACTGATTTCATTTCTTCTCTTGGAGCTCCATGCAGCATATCAAACTTAGGACCATCACCAGATTGTGCCAACCTTCAGTCGTAGTGACAGGCTCTGCTTTCACACAATGCGGGTTTGATCAACTCTCCAGCCACAGAGCCTCCTTTCTACACTTATGTTGGAAGCCCGGATATATTGAGGTCTTCTGTGAAAACCACAGATGCAGCTGAGCAGCTAAAGGTTAAACCACAGCCTCGTACACATGAGGCTACAAGCACAAAAGCGCCAAAAAAGCTGTGAATGCATTATTTGAGCATGCAATTTCAACTTGGATGCAAGTGTTGATGATCATGGTGATCCAAGATAAGGAACACTACAGTAGGATTATTGCCAAAGATCATCATTGACACTATTCTAAGCAACTAAGATCACAGTTTAATCTCCGAGAAGACACCATGCTAGATTGAGTCAGAGAAACCTGAATGTCCTTTCCATCCTCTAGACCTGAAAAATAATAGGATGTAACGCAGTCAGCCTCACCTCGAACCAATTGGACCAATGTGAAGGATTTGACAGGAATTCCTCATAAAGCCGTTCTATATTCATCGCTTGGCCTGCATGCAGGTACCTCTTGAACATAAGATGCACCATAACCAGAGCTTTATTGAGGAAGCCTTCTGCCACATTCAAGCAGAGAAAAGATGAAGGCGAGGTAATGGTAACAGTTGGCTCAAATGGACGAGACAAGGTCATCGACGTCTTCAAGTTTGTTGAGTCTGTCCCTTGGAAGAACAGCGGACCTGTCAAACAGCCCCGGCCTTGGACGGATGAATTCATTACAGGTAGAAGTCCTCCAGAATTCAGATCATGAGATGGCAGCCAAGATTGATAGGACATGCAGAAAATGTGGCTCGAAGTCTGCACAAATCCACGCTGAGATTGTTCAGAATCTTTACTATATATAAGGGCCACCTCGTCAGGAGAAGACTGATGTCACAACTCAGTAGGCTGCCCACCTCTGTACACTGAGCTACTCCAGCTGAGGAGAGGGCGTGATGAGAATAATTTCTCATAATTCACCGTCCTTAGCTCCCACGCAGGACGCAGATGGTCAGATCACCCTCGCTAGAGTTTTCTTCCTCCATGTCAATCTTTGGGTGACGAAGACGCGGGTTTAGGGTTTAGACTGCCAGACGAATAGTCTTGTCAGCGTACGGTCGAACGCTCAAATCCACATGTGCAAATTGTCATCAATCCAAGCATACTCGGATCAGAAACAATCTCCTGCTGAATTGGCTCACACTGACGGTTTCAAGTGCAGAGGAAGTCTTGTCAGAACTCTAGGCTCTCTTTGGGTAGGACACAGGGGCTGGAATATGTATACGGAGAGAGAGATAAGTAGAGTAAGAGTTGAACGATGGAAGTGTGTGTAGCATATCTGCGCTAATTGGGTAGCCCACGTTGTTGAGAGATGAGGTTCAAATCGAGAGCAAGTTTTGTGCGGTTTTTTACTTCAAATCGGGAGAAAGCGTTCTCAGACTTTTCGGTCCAAGTTGAGAAGCTGTTACAGACTTTTGGGCTTGATTTTGGGAACTGCCTCGTAAGATTTTTGGGTTAAAGTAGAGGGTGTGTCTCTGTGAATTTTCGTCCCTTGCAAGGACACTGGCATTGGTAAGACCACTATATTTGTAAAAGGACATTTGACCATATGACGTGAACAGGGTATAAGAGTCGGTAGGAGCTGGAGGCTATGATATGCAAGGTGCATAATCTCGCTCGTCTCATGTCACTCGTGCTACCAGTCTGCCAGTATGTAAATCGTTAAGTTTCTTTGTGCTGTTTCTTTTAAATTGGAAATCTGTTCGGATTCCTTGCATTGCCCACACTTTGTAGCTGAGCTGCACTATAGTATCCCTGGTATCTTGTATTTTTATTGCGTTGATCCAGATTAAGACCAAGGGCAAAGGAGGATGTTATGTACTGAGGTCTTGGGACCTGGGCAAAGGCACAGAAGAAAGGATACTCAAAGTATGTAGAGAGGTGCAGGTGTTCCCAGCTGTAAGGGAGGGCACGAGACTAAGACACTTGAGAACATTTTGTAGAGCATTTTCAAGTGCCTGGACAACGACCCTTGGTACTCATCCTTTGTTTCTATTTTCCTTCCTCCCCCACCCTGGACTTCTTTCTTTCATTGACGTCACAAAATTCTTTCTTCGTTCTCTCTGTTGCTCTACTTACAGACACATCTGCAGTAAGTGACATGTCCAAGCAATGGGCATGATGGTGTTGTGGTCCTTCTGGAGCAGTGGCACTGCAATCCAACTCGCAGTCACACTGGTGGATTGAAAATGGCTAACAGACAAAGAAAGGAGGAAAGTTTTGTAGTCTCCAGAGAGAGAGGTTAAATTGGGCAAAACTACAGTAGCACTCCTCAATAAAATTTGGGCAGAAAATTGAATTGTGGCCATACATCATCCTCATTGAATTGCCAGCTATGGGAAACAAATGCGGCGCCTTGAGCATCCATTGATCACTTGGAAAAGACTTTTCAATCATTACAATGGAGTAGAGTGACACTTATTGGGAAAGTACATTCACATGTCGAAACCATAATTCATGGAAGAAATATGGCTTGAAGTTATTTGCAAACTAGTTAAAGGTCTTACTTTTAATGTTGTACTTGCATGCAGTCAAAGCATTAAGAATAGAATGCGTTTGGCAAGAGTTCATTTCAGATCAGTGGTGGGCCAACAGTTTTAACCAGGTATAACTATCCTAAATGCTGCTATTTCGTAAATTGAATCATGATTTCAGTTGGGTAGATGTACTGGTGAAACTGGTTGTTCAATGTTGTGTGCCCGGTGTTTTGGAAGACACTTGGTAGGCTTTGGTGTCGTAACCTGGTCTGTCTGTGATGATCATTGTAGTAGAGTTCCTTGAATGGCTACGTTTGTTGTGTTCTCACAGAAGGAGACAAAATTCCCAAGCTTCAAACATAAGCGTATGAAAAAGGCATGGCAGTCAAATCCACTTTTGGTGAAGTCAGAGGTGCCCTCTATGACACAAGGTCGAGCACAATATGGCGATGATCAGATCTGGACGTGCAGCACGGACATCCAGGCAAAGAATCCAATCCACAGGTATTGTGTTGTGGATAATGATTCAAAATTTAAATTGCTAAAGTCTTCAAAGTAGATGGCTGCAGATTCTTTTGCGACTCAGTGGAAAGTCCGTCCCCATGAGAAGTTACTATCGTCAAGTGTCTAGGAGCTTTGAAGTGTTCTCCATCAACATTTGTAAAAGGAGTTTTAAGCTATGCAGGATGGCACGACTGAATCAGGCCCACTTGTGTGTTGGACGTCAGACTGGGTGTCGGGGTAGCACCACCACTACTTTGAAAAGAGGACCACAAGAGGGACCCAACAAGCCTGTGTATGCCAATCAAGGGGATGTGAGGACACTGTGTAAGGAGGGAAGACTAAAAGATGTACTGCAAATTTTGGACCATGGAGACATTCAGGCAGACTCCAAAACATATGTATGTATCTTGCAGGGGTGCATCAAGATGAAAGCCCTTGCAGAGGGAAAGCAGGTACATGCCCACATTATTCGCACTGAATTCAAACCAGACATCTTTGTAGCCAACACCCTAGTCAATATGTATGCCAAGTGCAGGAGCATGGTGGATGCACAACAAGTCTTTGAGCAAATGCCTCATCGAAACATATTCACCTGGACTGTGATGATGGCAGGATATGCCAAGAATGGGCATGCCGAGCAGGCTATTCAAATCTATGAGCAAATGCAAGGCGAGGGGGTGTTGCCTGACAAAGTTGCCTACACTACCATCCTCAACGCATGTGCCACCCTACGGAACCTGGAAAAGGGCAAGCAGGTCCATGCTGACATCATCAAAATTGGAGCTGCATCGGACGTTATTTTGGAGAATACTTTAGTTGACATGTATGCCAAATGCAAGAGTGTAAAGGATGCATATGAAGTGTTTGAAAAAATGGCAAAACGAGATGTGGTATCTTGGAGTGCAATGATTGCAGGTTATGCTCAGTATGGGCACGGTGAAGTCGCTCTCAAGTGTTATGAGCAAATGCAATGTGAAGGAGTGATCCCCAACAGGGTCACATTTATTTGCACCCTCAATGCCTGTGCCAGCCTTGGAGCCCTGGAAAAAGTCCAGAGGGTCCATGCAGACATCGTCAAAGCTGGAGTCCTCCCATATATTAATTTGGAGAACAATCTTGTTGACACATATGCCAGATGTGGGAGTGTAGAGGATGCACGTCAAGTGTTTGACAAAATGGCAGAACGAGATGTGGTCTCGTGGAATGTGATGATTGCAGGATATGCTCAGCATGGGCATGGTGAAGAGGCTTTCAAAATCTATGAACAAATGCAACGGGAAGAGGTGATGCCCGACGAGGTCACATTTATTTGTGCTCTGAATGCGTGTGCCAGCCTAGCAGCCCTGGAGAAGGGCAAGCAGGTTCATGCTGACATTGTAAAAGCTGGAATTGTGTCATATATTATCTTGGAGACAAGCCTTGTTGATATGTATGCCAAATGTGGGAGTGTGGAGGATGCACGCCAAGTGTTCGACAAAATGGATACACGGGATGTGGTTTCATGGAATGCGATGATGGCAGGGTATGCTCAGCATGGGTGTGGTACAGAGGCACTTCAACAATTTGAACTTATGCAACAGGAAGGCTTCAAGCCAGATGGTATCACCTTCATTTCTCTTATCTCTGCATGCAGTCATGTCGGCCTAGTTGATGAGGGCTGTCACTTCTTCAATTCCATGACTCCAGTTCATGGCATCACACCTACAATGGAGCATTTTGGCTGCATGGTGGATCTTCTTGGCCGAGCAGGACAATTGGCAGAGGCAGAGGACTTCATCAGCAAAATGGCACTTGATCCAGATGCCTCGGTGTGGGGCGCCTTGCTTGGTGCCTGCAGAACTCATGGCGATGTGAAGGCAGCCAAACGGGCTGTAAAAGGCATTCTTAAGTGCGACCCACAGAACACTTCTGCTTATGTGCTGCTATCAAATATCTATGCTGCAGCTGGCAGATGGGACGAGAAAGCAAAGGTCAGAAAATTGATGGAGGACAGAGGTGTGAGAAAGGAGCCAGGGCACAGCTCCATCGAGGTCAACAACCAGGTACATTTGTTCATTGTTGAAGACAAATCACATCCACAGATCAGAGAAATCCATGTCAAGCTGAAGAGGTTGTCTGAACCAATGAAGGAGGCCGGGTATGTACCTGACACTCGCTTTGTATTGCATGATGTCGAAGAGGAGCAAAGGGAATTTTCTCTTGGCCACCACAGTGAGAAACTGGCCATTGCCTTTGGGCTCATAAGCACACCCCCTGGGACACGTATTTGCGTCATCAAGAACCTTAGAGTCTGTGGTGATTGCCACACCGCAACCAAGTTTATCTCAAAGATTTTTGGGCGAGCAATAGTCATACGGGATGCCAACCGCTTTCACCACTTTCGAGATGGGTTTTGTTCTTGTGGGGATTATTGGTGAAACATGGATGCTAGGGTGTTGCTGCTCATCTAGTTATTGTTCATTCAAATTACCTTTTCCCCACAAATTACCCGAAAAGCCCAATTGGTAGATGCGTGTAATAGAGTAAGTGTGACTCATGGACAAGTTGGAATCTCAGAAGCTCACTTCATGAGCGAAATGGACCTGTAGAAGTCTAATGCATGGATCCAAACTGAGTTTAGTTGTAATCATGTTCTGATGCCAGAAAATAACAGACTGTCCATAGGTGCACCTCACAATTTTAGGGACATTCTTTGTTGGCTCTGCCCTGTAAGGGTGGGACCACACCATGTAGCAAAAGAGAGTTTGGTCCTACACCTGAAGGAGGGGCCTCAAAGCTTTTTACTCTGTTCCCAGGTGTTCCTGGTTTGTTGTAATGTCTTGAATGATTTTCCTGATGCTTATCCAACCTCAATTGCAGGATCATTTTTCTTAGTGAGAGAGATCCGTTTTTCTATCAGTAAGTGTGAATACTGTTTTAAATAATTTTTCAGAGTACTGATTACTGGAATACTACCGGTTTTTGGTCGTTTGGAAAAGGGAACAGAGATCCAGTTTGCCTTGCTGAATGTTCCACCTTCATTCTGTGATGTATCAATCCATGTAAAGTACTCCATTTCTCTGCTCATTGTATCATTTTATGGTTTTATGAGGGCTTGACACTTTTGATCATTTATAGATGTGGTTTGGGAGGGATGGCGTGATGAAACCCTGTAAGACTTTATTTACAACATGTACAATGGGTGAACGTGCATAGGATGAGAAGTTCCCAAAAAAGTGGGGGGGGAGGAACAAGAAACAAGAGAAGAAAACAAAAAGCTATAGTAAGCTACTCAGCTAGAGAAGAAAACAAAAGCTATAGTAAGCTACTCAACCAGCGACGAAAACAGAAGCTATAGTAAGCTACTCAAGCAGAGCGACCCTCCTAGCCAACAACCTGGAGGAGATCAGGCAAAGAGATAGGCAAAGTGTCAGGCATAGGCGGAAGATGAGATGACGCGGAGCTAGCTACATCAGCCCGATGCAAAATAGATATGGCTTGTGCTCTCTGCGAAGCAACTGAAACACGCTGTCGATAGTAGGCGACAAGGACGGAGGCATGTGGGATGTCAGTGGACCCGCTCTTGGCTGCATGATGTGCACATGTCCGCAGGAAATTGTTGAAGTGCCGGTGCAATGAGCCAAATATCTCGACCGCCAGCGAAATCTGTCGGTGGGGTGACGATCGCTGTAGTCGCGCTCCTTGGCCTGAGCTGCTACAGTGGCTGCCGTGCCTGAGATAGCAGATCCGCTCGAGTGCGGTCGGCAAAAACGACATCCGCTAGAGTATGCAAACCATCTCTAGATAAGACGATCTCAACACGGCGGCGTGTAGAGTGGAACATGAGCGTGGGTCGTAGATGTGGTTGCTCACGCAGTACATGATACCCTGCCTCCCGAGCAATAGATGCCACC
>CM060731.1:5562090-5694886 GCA_030704615.1 Takakia lepidozioides
ATCGATTGAGCCTGAAGTACAGCCTTCAAGCTCTGGGAGAATATTCACGACTTGTTCCAGACATGGAACAAGTGCAGGACACGCTGAAAGATATTGTGTCGAGAGAGCTATCGATATCGGGATTTTGTCATTACCTTGTTGAATGTGCTTTGTCTTGGTTGTGGAGCAATGAGCACAAGTTTCCAACAATTGGTATGTTAGCTAGACAAATTCTTGGCATTCCAGGAGTCAAATCGAGACGGAAAGAATATTTTTCATTGCAGGTTTGTGATTGCCCTTCGTAGATGTCGACTACAAACATATCACTTGGACCAAATGATCTTTATTGGCAAGAATTGGCCAAGCGACCCTCGTTCTGGATGTGAGAAGCCAAGTGACGTTGCAAGTATGTGCGAGGCTGAAGTAGATTTGACCGAGGAGCTTGACGCTGAATTCAGGAATGAAGTTGAACGTTAAGAGTACCTTGATGTCTTGACAACTTCTTTTAATTGACATTGCTCATTGGTAATTTTTTTAATCATTCTTATAAATATGAATAGGAAGTTAATTATTTCTATGACAAGCATGAACAGAGCAGGAATTTGAAATCAGCACCGGTCAAGTTTGAGCTCATATATAATGTGTATGTTTTTTGCAGGACCTTTGTCACAAGTCAAAAGCATGTGTTTTGCTGCTCAAGATGCATCTTTTACTACTTGATGTCAATATCGACTTAATTTGTGGTGGTTTTCAGCAGTTGATAGGAAGAACATGAAGGTGGCTGCTCTAAGTATATGCTTACATATTGTCGCATTCCAAAAAATCCGCGCTCTCGCTGTTGGGCGGTGCTCCACCCCTCTTGCCATATCTATGAGTGTCCTAGTTATGATTTTAGTTATGGCTATCCTGTTAGGTTCCGCCAATATTTTAGCTTTCCGGACTCTTCTTCCTCCGAGCTTAGCGGTGCCGCTATTCTTCCCAGGGCTAACTCACCGGCGGCGAGTCCTCACACCAATTGTGTCACCCGGCTGCTTTCTCCCACTGTGGTGCTTCTTATCTTCCTCCAGTGTACCCCGGCTCATCGCACAACAATCTACTGTGACAAGGCGCTTCTTTCAAACTCTACCTGGCAATTTTTGAGTGTTTCGCACCCCTTCCTGGCTACATCGACCTTGACCGCTTGCACATCTACATGTTATTGGAAGGCTCCTCCATGCCCCCTTCTTTATTCACAAGCTCACAACAGCACGATACATCGCGACGAAGCATGTCTACAGCACCATTCAAGGAGTTTTCGGCTCAACTCATGTTCTTTTTTTCTATTCTAGACTACGGCCTTATACACACCATCGGGCTACAAGGCGCAGCCGCTCAAGGTGCTGGCACTCATACGGCTGCTTTCTTCTACTTGGACAACAACAAGCCCACATATCTGCCAGTCCCCACCCGCCACGCCAATCCGGCCGAGACTGCAACATCCTGAATGTTCATGGGGCATGGAAGCACATCTGCTGCACAAAGGGCGAGGTGTGGCTCCTTCAAAACCAGTCATGGCAGTCCCACAACACTCATGCTGCTCACGACCATGGCACCTCCCTGATACCCCTGGTAACACCCCCCTCTCCACCCCCACTACTGTCTCAATTCATAAGGAGGAATCTGCTGATCAAAAATGCGATGTAGAGATTCTTGCCAGTCATGTTTACATTGAGACTAGTTCCTCAAATTCTCCAAAGAGGACCTTCGGGGTCATGGACTCCCATCCTGCCCCTCAACGGACCATTCTTTTGAGATACGTCGACATGTTGCCCAGCGTACGGGACATCGAGCCCTGGCCAAAGAATGTGCAGTCTAACCATAGTGCTGCTGAGAGCTACGTTATCCCTCAGGATACTATCCCCAACATATCCCCCTGGCTATCCCCTTCTCTCGAGCAACACAGGGAGCCGCGCCACCCTCATATTCATGACCTTCATAGCTACGGCATCGCAACAGAAGCTCCGCAGGCCTGTTACCCCAACATCTATCACGGGCGCCGCCACCTCTCCTGGACAGCCAGCATCCCAACGAGCTTACGTCAAGAAGCATATGATAGCCCAATGGGCGGAATACTGTCAAATTCCCAGCACTCTCTGGATCCATAGATTGCTTCAACAAATTGGGCACCTCCTCCCAGGTGCCCTCTGGCCCATTGTCACGCATAAATGCGTCAACAAAGGCAACCCGTTGCAACATGCACCACTCGGGCTCTCTGTTGTCTACTCTTTTCTACAAGCCATCGAAGCCCTGACTAGAACTCCCATTGCTGTGATACGACACCAGACAAAATGGGAACCCGCCTATGCAAATCATCTATCACTCCGGGGCTATGCAGTCTCACCTGATTTGGAGCAGGCCTATCCCGGTACCAACACTTCTAACTCCCCTTCAACGAGATCTATTTGTTGGCTGACAACACCCGCAGTGGGGAGTAGTAGCAACATCAGCATGAGGTGCGGTCTCAGGGGCAGAGCTGCTTTGCTCGGTGGCAAAGTTCTTAGTCAGCTCTCCAAAGCTCGTTGGTATGATGTTATCCCCTCTTCAGGTGCACCAAGCCATGAACAGGTCATTGACAATATGTATTTTTCCGAGGGTGGAAGGCTTGGCACTTCTAGATGAGTATGTATGCTGGCGTGCAGGGAATGCAGCTAAGAGCATCGGGGAGGGGGATTGATTGGGTCCACATCCTATCCCAACATCCTCACATTACAACCTCCTTCTTCACCTCTAGCTGTCATCATATGGTCTATACTTCCCATGGAATCCCCACTACCTCTCCAATTCTACAGTCTGTTGGCAGATAACCACACCACCGCCACACAGTTCTCTCAAATTCGGGCTGTTGCAGCCCGCTGCCGTATACCATTCTCCTCCCCTCACAACGTAGCTGCTCCAGCCTTTTCTTTCCTGGCATGACACACCATCACAACTGCCTTAGTCCGTCGAACTCTACCAAACTACCCTCACATTATGCAACGTTGCTCTCTTCCTCCTCCACATGTTAAAATCAACTACTTCACAATCCTCCTCTCCACTTTTACTCGACAGTCCCATTCAATTATCTGACTGGGCACTAATCACAATCCCAAACAGTAGCCAACTCCCCATTCATCACCACTCTCTCACACATGCTAACCCCACAGGCTTAAACATCACCCTCATCAAACTAGAGCCGTTATTCAGCACCCTTGTTAATGCAGCTCTCCGCCACATTACATCTAAACCCAAAACCAGCATGCGTAGCCCCCACCACTCCATCAGGTGTCATTACTTCCTCAAACCAGATTTACTAGCGCTATCCATTAACCAGCCAATCCACCTCCTCGTACAACTATCGTTGCCCCTGCCAAGCTCTGCTAACGGTGCCCGTCTCCCACCCTGCACATGGCGCAAGCCTCATAATCATCTTCCACCAGGCCAATCCATTACAACCGCCGCCAGGCAGTAATCTGCTAGCAGCCATACTTACTCTCCTCCACCGCTCAAGCTGGCCCTACAACAAAAGCCACCCTCCCAACACCACTAACTATCCACAAATGCTAATCGCCTGTCTACATGACACCCACATCAACACTCATCCTATAAAATGCAATACGGACAGTCCCAAACACCTCTCTTCTGCTTGCACCGCTGCCATCACCCACTATATAGCTATTCTTTCCCCTCCCCCCCCTCTGTGGGCGTGGTGACGCATGTCTTTGTCAAGTTCTAAGTCTAGTAGCATACAAAAAAGAGCAAGTTGCATCCGCAAACAGAGTCGATCCATAGAGAAGTCGTCGCTTAGCAAGAGGCCTGCTACCATCTCCCTCTTAGTTCAAAAACTTTCTGTCAACATGGATCACCACCAGGTTCGTGCGATCTCGACGGCTCTCGCTGAGGAAGACGCCGACATCAATGACATGCATCTATCTGACGAGGAGTTCTTTGCGAATGACCAAGCGTACCAAATTCGCTCTACACAGCATAAGGAATCCACCCCCAACGGTCATGCACCATCTCACCAAGGCTCGAAGCTACCTGGGCCTACAGGGCCCACCAATCCCCAGCGGACTCTCAAGCCAGCACAGCTCACATCACCAGCGGGGCTGGAGGCAGCTAGCCCGGGCCTCAAACGCCCCTCTAGTGCATCCAACAAACGCCCCTCTAGTGCATTCAATAGTACGGCAAGGAGCTCGCACTCCGATTCCAAAAAGTCAAGGGGCCACGACTTGCACGATTCATCCCCTCAACTGGCAATCTCTAGTGCCCCAACTTCTCCACGGCTTTGGATGGGATACCTTGCACTCGAGAAGCACGCACTTGACAGTGGGCTGCCCTACGTTGAGGAGATGCGTCCAACGACAAAACTCCGTAAGCTTGGTCTTCAAGACTCAGAAATTCACGACTTAAGGTACTGCTACAAAGCATTCCCCCATGTTCCCCAGCTCTATTTTCCTACTACTAGATTGGACAGGAAGGAGGGACAACTCTACCCACTCACTCAGTTACCAAAGGGCACCCCGGTTGACCCAGATTCTGGATTATCCGCCACACCTCACCACATCATGATTCGATTTGATAGCGACACCGATATGCCCAAGGAGCAGGCTTTGTACCGTGCAAAAAAGAGGTTCGATGACATGAACATCCCTTGGGTAAGGTCCTCTATGCACCAATCACTGCCTTCACCAAGCACGGTAGCAAACGGTGGTTAGGCCTACTAAAAGTGGAATTACTGAACCCTGCCATGATGGTATTGCTGGCAACCGAGCCTTTGTTATGGAAATGGCTTTTGGGATACCTATGCAAGGGAAAGTAGAGAAGGCATTTGAGCTTAACGCCTCCACCGAATACCTTTCGTTGTATCTGTCTAGTGAAGTCTTACAGGGCACCGTCGACCATAAACTCGCAATGCACTTCATCATGGAAACATTCCTGCATGGCGACGAGTTTGAGATTATGTACGTCCAAAAATCAAGGCCTGATACTAAGTTTTGTTTTATCTACCTGGCTTCCGCGGACTCTAAGAAAAGGATGTTGTCACAAGGAGTCAGAATCGAACACACTCTCTTAAAACCGCAGCTCCGCTCCCGCCGTACCAATGTGACTGGCCTCACCGCAACACCGCAGGAAGTCGTAGCGGAACGTGATATACTCACATTGGTAGTCAAGAACCTTAACCAGCTGCACACTCAAGCTGCGACAGAAGATGCTCTCAGAGGTTTCTTCGGCAAAGACAACCTTGCACAAATCTACTTCAGCGGAGTAGCCCCGACAGAGAAGTTCAAGCACTTAGGCATGGCACTCCTCACTTGTAAGAACCCCAGCATCTATGCTCCGTGGTGCCACAAACCGCATATCCTCATCATCGACAAATACGTCAACTTCGAACCACACACTCACAACCTGAACGGTTCTACCCCCCCCAGCTAACGACATTCTGAAGCGTCTCTATGTGGCCAACATAAATCAAGCTTTGGCTGACACAATTAACTCTCTCAACATCCAGACCGACTCTGGATCGGCTGCAGGGCTTGCCTCTATGATGAGTGAAATCGACAGGAAACTGGCGTACCATGCCATTTCAATCAAGACGGATATACGGGGTGATGTAGTGTGAAAAGAAGGGGGCATATATCCCCTTCTGTCTAATTCTAATCTAGTTCTTAGTGCAAGGTCTTGTTGTTATCCTGGTTCTCTCACACAGGTTGGCTATATCCAGGCTGTTTATGATCAAGGTTCATAAAGCCCTCATCCACGCCGCAGCGGAAGAGAGGACATGGATGGGACAAGTGAAGGTGTTTCCTGCATAGTGCAACAGGCCTGACTAGGGTTCTGTCTTGCACCAGCTTAGTCCTCATGCTGATATGGTCACTCAAACAGCTTACCAGAGGGTTAATGACATCCTATGAGTTCACCATTTGCATGTAGCATCTACATTGAACCCCCTTTGTTGTCATGCAATCACCAAAAATGCAAGGCAACATGGATCTACCATACAGAGCAGGTCTGATATTTCTATGCAACTCATGGTGTTTCCTTTATCTCTCAACTGGCCCTCCCTTCATCATTCTTTTGCTAAACGGATCTCTCTTCTTCCCAGTGTTTTCTCTCCCTTTCTGATGCAAGTGCCTATATTAGACCGGACAGCCCCTCTTCATGCAATGCAGATATACCAAGGCACACATCCAGTGGAGACCTTTCGCAAAAATCCTCCTTGGAATCATAAGTACACACCACATTCTCTCTTAGCTTTTCTCTCCTCCCAAACAGAATCTCTCCTCATTCTCATACCCTAATGCTGACAGTTACAAACCCTCTCCCTCATTTCTATCTTGTAGCAAGTGCACCGATTCCCTTGGTGAATCTCTCTATACTGTTCATTTTGCAGATTTGTTTAACTCTAAACACTGATGCACAGTTTGCTCCAGATTCAGTGTACTGAATCATAAAATCAAAAGCAGGACAAACACTATATATGCATTGATTGTAGATGGGTTGCATCTGCCTTCTATCACCATTCCCCAAAGACATGCATCATCTCTCATCCTCTCTACACCATTCTGGTTTGAAGCCCAAGCCACCACTCCATTCCATTTTTCAAAACGTTCTCATACTCTCTCCACTAACTCCAGAGCCTTCAATCATTTCAGCGACATCTATCTCAGTAAAAAAAAAACCCCCCATGTCTCTATTAACTTAGCTGTCTTATACTCCAGCTGAAGCGGTGGGATTACCTGTCCGAAATGGCACCTCACCATTTCTGTCAGCAACTACCCTAACTCATCTTGTCGTTTGAATGCCACGTTGTAAAAACAAAGATCTATGCATGTCAGATCCTGTCATCGCTCTGCCACCCCACCTTTCAGATATTCGTCGATTCAAGCGTTCAGAGAGTCATAACGGCTCTGTTTCAGCCCATGGTAGTAACCCTGTCGCTTGCCAACTAACTACCCTATGGTTCTATATGTACAATTCTCTCCTAAGCATTGATATGGTCCTATAGCAAGAAGACAGAAAGCAGCTAGTTTTAATTACAGATAACCTGATTCGCCATCTGTTTTCCCTATGTCTCATTGAATGCAGGTTCATTTCTTGGAGACCCGCTCCCTATCTGATTTTTCATGTTATCAGTTCTGGCCACAAATCATGTAGTTTCTCATCCACTTTCTGATACTGTGCCTGCATTGTTTTGTAGGTATATCAAGAACGTTCTGATTCCTGGGAACAACCTAAGCAAGTACCCAGGCTTCATCGACTTGTGGGCTGACTCCTCCAACAGCCACACCATGTACACTGCAGCAATCCTCAGGGATTACGGTACATATCACCTCAAAGACTGCTGCTGGTATCTCGACATACCAAAATCAGATTGCCCATGGTATGAGTTGCAGACATGGAACCAGAACGACAATGCCGAGTCCTTGGCTCCTCTAACAGACAGGGAACTGCATGACAGAAACCTACGAAACCTCGCTGAGAAGGAACCTGCAGCCACACACACTCCGGCGAGAGGGAAGGGGAAGGGAAATGGCACAAAGGACAAAGGGAAGGAGAAGAGCGCCCAAGGGGATGCTGCAGTAGGTGTTGGTTCCCAAACCCCAATTGCAACCAAGGATCGCAAACGCAAGGGGAAGTTTGAGCCATACGACGCAGTGGAACACCCATCCCGAATCAACCGAGAATGCAGATGCGAGCTTGTAAACGACTCATTCCTTGCCATGATGGAGACTAGGAAAGGTGGTTACACTGGAGATCCCTCTCCAACGTGGGTTAAGATGAGTGCTTTTCTTGAGTCGGTAAGCAAATCTCTCATCTTCACTGATGTAAAATTCCCACCTTTACTGTTGCATATTTCCCATCTTCGATGTGATTTTCAAATTTGGTAGCACTTCACCTGCCCTGGCAGCTGTTGAGCTGCTCCATCTCCTCATTACTGTGCTCATCAAGACAATGGCGGCAGCGGTGGTGCACCGCTCTCATCACATGCTGAGTCTTCAGATTTGATCATTACTTACGAAGAAGGCGGCACCGCTTCCTCTTGCACAGAATGCCAAGCAAGAGCCCTTAACGTTGCTCTTTAAAGCAAGCTGATTCCCCTTGCATAGGTGGAACTTTCTCAGACATACTGTGCTGCCAACACCACTGCAGCAGCTGCGAAAAGATGCACGCACTCTTCCCCTTCGTTTTTCACATCCCGAGTTTCTAGGGTTAAACATCATCGATGAAAATCATTCATCCTAGGGATGAAAAAAGGCGCATGTCATAACTTAGCCATATTTTGTCCTGGCAGAGCAATAGCATAGTGTTCCCATGGAATTACCTGTAGACATGGATAACTCCTTCCCCTCATTAGCTCTAAGGCACTCCCTTCGTAGCAGTGCCGAATCTTGATGCCAAACAAAAATTTGAATATTACCCCTTGCATTCACACTACAGTGATCTAGCAGCCATGGAAAAGCGGGTTGCTTCTACCTTGGCCGCCCAACAGGCGGAACACCATGCGTACTCGGTTTCACTGCAAGAATCAATTACCAAGAATCTAGGGGCCAACCTGGCCCACTTCTACACTCATGCCAACTTGGTCCTTGAGAAGCTCCCGCTTCCCCGAGCATGACCAATCACCCTGCCGGACAAGTTGACTCTAACAACATACCAACTCCACAAACAGGGAGATACAGGCCTGCAGCCCTCATCGAGCTCCAACACAACGGGCCTCCTAAATTTGACACCACAAGATTTCTTGCAGCCATGCCTACATCTGAACACACCAAACAGTAGCTGCCTGCCATCCTTCACACTGCCAATGACCAGGCCCTGGCCACCATCACCGTGATCGACAATACGACCGATGCGTAAAACACCACTGTGGCCCCCGGGCTACACAAGTGACCGTTGGGAGCTCTCTAGATTCTTCCCTCACACCCAACTGTCCTCCCCTCTGGCTATCTACCTACTTCTCTTTTCTCTTTGCAAGCTGCGGCTTGACTGCAACCACCCCTGTGTTATTGCAATATCACGATGCATCCTACGCTTCCAAGCGCCTCTCTCAGTGTTTGCATTTCTCTCACCAACAGCTAAGCTCACACCCCATGCGCCTGCACTATTCAGGCACTACTCATCTCTTTTACAAACCGTTAGCACCAGCCGCTGTCCCTCAAACCAACTGCTCATACGGCTCACCGCTGGGATACTGGCTATTTACACCATTCCCACACCTGTACCAATACTAATAGACTGATTAACATACACATACATGACCCTCCCAGCCCACATTTCTCCACATACCCCTCACATATAACTAGTATAGGCTTGCAAGCCTCTGAATCCCCCTCATTATCCTGGGCTTCTCACCTTACCCACCTGCTTTACATGGGTACAATAGCACCTGTATTATTACCCACTCCACATTTCATCCCCATAGCCATGCTCATCCATAGGCAGCCCCGTGGCCACACCTTGGCCATGTCTAACCTCCGCTTCATCCCCGCACTAATGCCCACACCCACCGATACCCATCGGCGGATGCTATCCCAACTACCCCAATCTGCAGTTATTTATCTACGGTGGCCACCACAACCACCCCAATCTACATATATTCATCCGCGCCCGCCCCCACACCCATGCACATCCAATAATCCCTCTCATACTATCAAATCACGGCCGTATATCTCTAATAAACCTGCCGCCCGCCGACTGTGCGGAGACGTTCATCCAGTCAGCCGGACACTCACCCAGCCGGCCAGTCAGCTATCCATCCACCCTACTAACAGACTGATCAACACACACATATATACCCCCCCCTAGCCCATATTTTTCCCCACACCCCTCATATATGACCAGTACAGGCTCGCAAGCCCTCAAATCACCATCATTATCCTGGGCACACCTCACCCCCCTGCTCTACATGGCAACAATAACCCCTTTATTATTCCCCACTCCACATGTCATCCCCATAGACACGCTCATACCCAGGCAGCCCCGTGACCATATCCTGGCCATATCTACCCGCCACTTCATCCCCGCACTAATACCCATCCATGGCTACTATTCCAGCTACCCCAATCTACAATTATTCATCTGCGGTTGCCATCCCATCTACCCCAATCTACATATCTTCACCCACAGCTGCCATCCCTTCTACCCCCACCTACTTCTAAAAAATGGTCTCTATCACTACAGGAAAGGGGGGCCTTTGCGACGCCCGCGCCACGCCGCAGCGTCGGGAAAACGCCCTTTTCGGGCACGTGGGAGCCGTAGAATTTGCGACGCCCGGCCGTCGCCAAAATTACGTCACAAAAATGCGACGTATGGGGGTCGCGACACACCAGCATGGTGAATGCCCCTCTAGTAGACCCACACAACATGCACCTCAAACTTGCAGGTACCACTGCCAGGTTTGGGTCAACCCTTCCATCAACATTTGGAAGGTGACATGGCGCGCAATTACGCACATGGTCCTTCCAAATCATGCCATCCCAACCCTCCAAGATCAAGACTCCTGAGGGCAACACCTCTCGAACCCTCAAAATAGTACGTCCTGCAGTCACATCCAAGGTCGTATGAGCAGTCTGCTGCAGATAAACATAGTCACCAGGGTTGAATCTCCGAACCCCAGGACGATAGCCCCCACCACGTATGGTAGCATACCTCAACGTATCACGATGTTGTGCAATGGCAAGGTTCTCGAAAGCCATGGGCATGACTTTCTTGAACAACTCTGCACGCTGCTCACATGCACGTGCCCACACGTCCGGATCGTCAAGGTTAAGAATTGTAGCAACTTCTCTGCGAATAGATGTAGGCAAATCCGGCTCTCGGCCAAAGAGAAAAAAGTATGGTGAGAAGGAGGCAAGTGATGCTTGCTTGCTGAACCTGTAGCCCATGGCTAACCAGGGTAACTGAAGGTCCCAATCTCCTAGGTGTCCCTTCTGCAAGCCATACTTGCGCAAACCCTCTTTACTGTCTGAACAACTCTCTGCGCCAAGCCATCGGCCTCAGGATGATCCCGAGAAGTGGTGCGGTGGTCTATCAAGGCCTTGTAACACAAAGCCTGAAACTCCCCCAAGAACTCTCTCCCTTGGTCCGTGAGTACCTCAGCTGGAGCACCGAATCGGCTAAGCACACAATCCAAGAATGCATACGCAGCTCCCTCACTAGCCTTATCAGGCAATGGAACCAATTCAATCAACTTGGAGAAGTGCTCCACCATCACCAACACGTACTTGTTATGGCGCATGGTCAGTGGCAACGGCCCTGCGAAGTCAAGACTCCACCTGTAGCCCAATCCCATTATCAGAAGAGGGTGCAATTGTGGAGTAGGGGCGTTGAATGAAGCACGCACCCTGTCACACACCATGCACCTAGCCACAAATTGTTGCACCTCTGTGTGCATACCACGCCACCAATACTGCCCCTGCAGTAGACTATGAGTGCGTCGCACCCCAAAATGCCCCAACTCCTCATGGGCATGCCGCACTAACCGTGCCCGCTGTGTTGGGTGAGGCACAATCCTCACTCGACCATCCTCCCACACTCGGAGCAGGTGTGTCCCCTCCCACTTGAACCTCTTGGCTCGTTGTAGGATCCGATCCCTCTCCTTGGCAGTCACAGTGGCTGTAGTGTCTCCAGTGCGGAGGTAGTCCAACACAACTGAATCCTCATGTATATCTTTGGCGCCACCTTGCTCATTGCTGGCCTCAGGGTCCTCAGACACTTGATCTACAATCATCCCTGTTGCAGATCCAACCTGGCCTTCCGCTGCCAAGATACACCGAAATGCAGATGCATGCCATCCGGGCACCATCTTCTCGTCCGTCTCACCATGCCACCAAGTTCCAGTGTCATCCTGCTGGCTCGTGCATGGATTGCGACTCAACCCATCTACATTGCGATTGACCAAACCCGGTCGATGCACCACCTGAAAGTCATACTCTTGAAGGATGAGTGCCCACCGTGCAAGCTTCCCCGTAAGCTTGTCTGACTCCATCAACCACTTGAGTGGTTGGTGATCCGTGACAAGGGTGAAGAGATTGCCGTATAGATAGCACCTGAAGTGTGCCACGGCCCACACCGCAGCTAAGCATTCTCCCTCATATGAGCTATACTTAGACTCTGCAACGTTGTTCGAGCGGCTAGCATAAGCCACTACGAACTCTCTTCCCTCATCATCCACCTGTGTGAGCACCGCTCCAAGCCCCAGCATGCTCCAATCTGTATGCAGCTGAAAAGGACGCCCCCTGATAGGTCGTCTCAAGATGGGCGCCGAGGTCAACCTCGCCTTGAGCTCTTGAAAAACTTGTTCTTGCTCATCTTCCCACTGCCACTCCTGGTCCACCTTGGTCAGCTTGGTTAGAGCCTTTGCAATGGCACTAAATCCCTTAACAAACCGTCTATAATAGTTTGCTAACCCCATGAAAGCTCGAACTCGGCTTACATCCGTGGGGCGTGGAACTTGTGCAATGGTCTCTACCTTAGTCTGCTATACCCCCAATCCTCCAGGATATATCATGTGACGCAGATACTCAATCTGGTTGTGGAAAAACTTGCACTTTCCCGGATGTAACTTCAATCCGTGCGCCCTCAAGCGCTCAAATACCCCTGAAGGTGTCTCTCATGCTCTTCCACCGTAGCACTAAAGATGATGATCATCTATGTAGCACCGAGCAACTCCACCCCTGCTAGAATCCTGTCCATGACTCTCTGAAACTCTGCCGGAGCGTTCTTAAGCCCAAATAGTAAGAACCGCCACTGGTATAGGCAATCCTTCCCGTGCTCATTGATCCCCTAGAATGCCGTCTTTTGCTTATCCGCCTCCTTGATCGGCAACTGGTGATATCCGGATCATAAATCCAACGTACTAAAGACCTTGGCATGCCCAATGGCATCAAAGATCTCCTCTGGTGTTGGCATGGCATACCTATCGGACTTGGTCTGACGATTTACAGGCCGGTAATCACCGCACATACGTCTCTCCGTCGAATTGCCAAAGACATCCTTCTTGGCTGACATCACTGTGGCTGAAGCATACTCTCCCCCAGATAGCTCCACCAAACCAGCCTCCCAAAGGTCGTGAGTTCTCATCTGAATCAAGGACCTCTCCATGTCACTGTATCTATAGGGTCTTCGAAAGATTGGCGTGTCAGTAGCCAATTCAATGCGAATCTCTTGACCCGTCAGTGCTCCTAAGTCATTCAAACTGAAGGCAAAGCAGTTCCTGTAAGCCCTCAAGAACCGCCGTATACGTCGTCTCTCTCCTCCGGTGACTATAGGTCCAACATCAGGCTCCCAATTGTCCTCCGTGACTGCAACCTTGAGTCCAGCAGGCTTAGAGGTAGAAGACGCGTCCCGTGGTTGCTATGCTGCAACCTCTTGAGCAGTGACCACTGCCTCCTCTGTCAGTGACAATGTCTCATCCTGCCCCATCATCCCATCCTTGAGGATCTCCTCAATCCGAGAAAAATCCCCAACCTGATCCATCACCTGCCGCCTTGGCTGCCAACTCCTTCTAAATCTCGAGCACCTCCCACGTGTGCCATGGATGCGGCCTGCACCTCGTGGTCCTCACCTACTCGCCCCCACTTGCTGCCTGTACCGTCTCGGTAGGCAGGGAGACCATGAAGGGAAGTGTACTCCGTACTCTGCGCTACTCAGCCATAGCCAAGCTGATAATCCAGGTCAAGCAATTGAGATCCATTGCTTGCCCCAACACCTGACGACGTGATGCCTCAGAAAGAGATGGCACCGCCGTGGTACCTGTGGTAAAACCCATCGCCCGCTCGCGCTCGTCAGCATTGGGCTCCACTAATGCTGCTCGTGGTTGACCCACCCTGTTGACCACTGCCAAAGGCAAACGGTCATCGTGTCTCACACGTTGAGACTGCCTCCCTGTGTCCAAAATGCTATCCACTGTGAGGTGTGCTGGCCGCTGCACCCCATCAAATGCACGCTTGAGCAGTGCGGGTGGCATCAAGTTAGTCCACCATAGTTGTGGACGATGAGCCCATGACCCCACTGCAGCTGCATCCAGCAACACTGCTGACCCAAGCCATGACCGGACTTGATGCACACTGGCCATCACCCTGGCCCAAGAATCACCCATTAGTGGCACATTCTCCAAGATGTATGCTGGAGATACAGCTTGATGAAGTTGCAAGTGGCGCAAAATCCGCACCATCTCCCAAAACAGACCCGTCCTCGAGTCTCGCAATCCATTGCTATGCCCGGCTGATGAATGCCCTTTGCAGGGCCAACCTGCCACTACCAGATCAATGGAGCCAACCTGCTCCAAATCCTGCGCCCCCAGCAACGAAATGTCTGCTGGCAAGGCTTGTTGGTATCCACGAACTGCAGACACTAGCAACAAATCAGGGTACTGCTGTACCAACTGAGCAACATGGCGCAGTGAGACGCGTCGTGCAGTCTCATCCCTCTCCACATACAGGTAACGTCGAACTCGTACACCTGCCTGCAGTACTGCAGCCAATCCAGTGCTGATCCCGCCAAACAAGTCCAGAAGGCATATGCCTTCATCCGGGCACTGCCACACAAGAGGTGTGGTGTCCAATGGCAACAACTGAGGTGGTCCTGGTGCAATCACCGCACTCTCCTCTTCTCCTGACGGTACGAAGGCCTCTACCCAGGCTTGTTGTACCCGTCCATCAGCAGCCTGCTGCAAATCCTTGCTCGTACCCCATAATGGAGTGTGAGCAACCATGGCACATCCTCTGCATGGGCATTGCCTTCCAGCAACTCTCCAGGCCAACTAACTGTAGCTGTAAAGGCGGCTAGTGTTGGTATCTTGCCCCGCTGGGCAGCCGCAATACCCCCAATGAATGTCACAGGGAGCTGTGCACGACGACCATCCCCTGACTGCCATCCAGGCCTATAGGATGCTGACTCCTCCCAAAAGTCCAGGGTGAAGCCCATGGGATATAACACTGCCCCACCAACAATGATATCGTAAGAGACTGCGTCTGTCACAATGGCCTTGGCTCGCATCACTGAGCCATCTACAGGATGATCTGGTTGTAGTCCAATGGCCAACTCACGCCGTGTCATGCCCCGAGCCTTGCTTTGATCCTCCCAGAGATGTCTGTATTTGGAAAGGACAAGGCTCCATATCCGCCTCCATGAGGCCCAAACCTGCAATAGCAGCTCTGCCCAACATCAGTGGCTGAGCTCCTGAGTCCAACAAGACCCGCAGTGGCCGGTACTTCTTGCCTGCCGGTCCACTCAAAGTGAAAATGCCTCCCTGGTTGTCTAACAAGACAACTCCAGGTGTCACCATGGCGCGCTCAAAGGCTGGCCTAGCTGGCAGCTCCGTCAACCTGGCAGCTGCAGCTTGCCATGGCGCAGCCGTGGCAGTCTTGACCCTCAAATCCGAGGATCCCTCTGCCACTACACCTTCTAGTAACTCCGTAGAAGATGAAGTGACCTCCCCACTCTCGCAGAGTGTTGCTGCTAGTCTGAACACTGCAGCTGGTCTTACCCCTCATGGTTGCCGAGAATAATGGGGCTTGACACACAGAGGTGGCTGCCCCAATAACACACCGGCTGCACTAGCCTTGGTAGCAGATGTCAGTGCTGCACGTGTAGCTCTCCCTAATGGCATAGTAACCTCCGCCTCGGTAACAGTCGGGCGAGAACTAGGTGCCATGGATGGCGTCGACACTGTCTCCGCCAATGTGAATGACTGAGGAAGCCTTGCCTGACGGCTTGCCTCCCCACGCTGTGGATCCAATTCCACCTCTGCACCTCGTGGCTCAGGAACTCGTGCTGCTCCTCGAGTCACGGCTGCAACAGACTCCACCTGCACTAGTGGTAGTGCCGCTCCGCACATGAATCCCATGCCTCCGATATCTCCTCCCTCAGGAGCAGGAGGTGGACCATCCCGCCCGGGAGCCGGTACCACCTGAGCTGTAGCCATGGCAGCGAGCCTCTGCTCTAGCTGCTGAAGCCGGTTGGCCATGTCTTGGTCAATACCCTGACCTCCGCGTCCTTGGCCATGTTGAGCTTGCCCTTGGCCTGCATCTCGTGCCCGACCACCTCGTCCTATCTGGGCTGGTCCACCTTACTCCCGGCCACCATTGTTCCCTTGGAACTGGCCTGGGCGCAACTCAGGGTGCAAGTCATAACACTGGGCATCTCCATGCCCATACTTGCCACAATGCCCACACTGCAACTGTGCAGGCTGTGCTTGTGCCGGCCTTCTGCCACTCTCTGGGCAATCTCTCTTGACATGGGGTCCTCCACATGTCCAACATATCACCCCTGGTTGCTGTTGGCCTGCAAAAGATGCCACGGGCCTCTGCACCTGAGGTCCCCTGTAAGCTCCATGGAACTTGGGTTGGGCAACCTTGCCCCCTGACCACGCTGTTGGGCAGTCCCTTGCACCTGTTGGCTGGCAGCTGCACCTCGTGCAGGCATGTCCTTGCCAAATCCAATGGTAACAACTCGCTCCTCCACCATGTTGAGCTCAATCCGCTCAGCCAGCAGAAACACATCCGCTAATGTGGGTTGGGCCACTTGTAACAGGGTTGCATCCCGCACCCTTCTCTTGAGCTCCTTGTCCAAAATTCCATACCAGAACTAGACTGCCTGAGCTTCAGTAACCCCTTGGGTCACCCTTATCAAGCGCCTCATACGAGTGTAGGCCTCTCGCAAGCTCTCACTGGATTTGCGCTGGAAGTCTTGCAAACTTCGCAGCTTCTCTGTCCGTACACCTTGGTAGTTCCTCCGCAACTCCTGGAAGAACTCCACCACCAGGTTGAATCTAGGCACATGTGTTGTAATTGTGGTAGGAGGAGTAGTAGTACCTTTTGAACTGGTACCACCTGCAGAAGTGCCGACACTACTTGTTCCACTACTAGTGCTTGTAGCTGCTGGTGTCACCGCTGCCCTTGTGCCTCTAGTGATTGAGACATAGTTAGGTGACCAATACTCTCGCCACTCCTCAATCTCCACTGCATGTCCCCGCCTAAATTCATGGTAATCATCCATGGGCGGCCCCTCAAGGTGCTGGAATAGCCCCTTCCACGCCATAAAAGGCGTAAACAGTTGTGGATTGCGCATTTGCTGCAAAACACACCAACTGTCAAACTCTTGTATAAAGTCATCAAGCTCAATGGTGCCCACAGCTCCAGAGTACCTACGTGGCCCCTTGGTAGCTCCATACATCTCCCCCATCGTGTCCCACAACAATGGCACGGAAATGACTTGCACCCTCGGCGAGAATCCTCCAAACTCCGAGTCTGAACCTTCCTCAGAAGACACTGAAGGTGAAAGTGACCTAAACCGCACACCTTGTCTTGTGTACCCACTAGTATCGCTGGTGCTTGTACCGGCACTCCCCTCAGCAGCTGGTGGCACCTTCGTGATGAAAACTCACAACCCGACCGGTTGTCAACCTGTCTCTAATCCCCACTTTCTACAAGGTAACCGGGTAAAGAACCTGTTGCGGCTACTGGTTCAAGCAGGAATAATAGGTTTCTAACATAGACCTGTACCTGCACCTGCATCCACCGCAAGCACTCCTATGGTCTGCTGGTCATCAACCCAGCCTCACCATAGAAGAAACACTGGTGGTCTTGCTGGTCATCACTCCAGCCTCACCACCGACAACATACTCTAGGATTGGCCGGTGATCAAATCCGGACCAACCTCCTATGAAAACAAGCGCCCACACAGCGCACAGTCAAGCATGCGGTGTGGAGGGGATCCAAACACAAGAAAATCAAGACAGCAACTCCCCCACACCAAAAACACTCCACAGTGTCGCTCCTGCAAGGACACCCCAGCCCAAACCCGGACTAACTCTTGCCTCCACCTACGGAAAGGTTTTGGCCTACAGAGAGGGTGAAAGACTATGGAGAAGAGAAACTAAAGCAATTCCTAACCCCAGAATGCTCTCATCCCACCACTCCCCCTCCTGTCTCTATCCACTCGCTTGTATGGCCGTGGCAAGTATCCTTCAATATCCCTCAATCAATCCTTCAAGAGCTCTTCAACATTGTCTACCAAAGCTCCTCGAAGGGTCCTCCAAGGACCCCAAAGATCCTCAAAACACTCCTCCAAGGACCCCAAAGATCATCCAAATACTCCTCCAAGGGCCCTCAAATATCTTCCAAACAATCCTCCAAAGGCCCTTAAATTTCAGTAAGTCCTTTCACTGTTGATACCTTAATAGAGGTATAGTCTGAGGTTGCTAGGGTCCCTTATGTTGATGATACCTTTACAGAGGTATAGTCCGAAAATGAGGGTTCTGTTTGGTATACTAATAGAGGTATAGTCTGAGCTGATTAGGGTCCACATATGGTGATACCTCAATAGAGGTATAGTAACAGGGACAAGCTCCTGTTTGGTATACTAACAGAGGTATAGTCTGAGCTGATTAGGGTTCACATATGGTGATACCTCAATAGAGGTATAGTAAAATGGACAAGCTCCTGTTTGGTATACTAACAGAGGTATAGTCTCACATTAGGGTTCACATAAGGTGATACCTCAACAGAGGTATAGTCAAAGGGACAAGCTCTTGTTTGGTATACTAACAGAGGTATAGTCTGAGCATACACTACTAGGGTTTGTAATGAAGAGCTAGAATGCAAGTCCTTAACTTCTATGCTTCTACTCAAGCAAAAATATGGTCTCTAGGTGGTCATAAGAGGCATCTTGTTGCTCCCTTCTACCCCAATGTGCAACCAAGAGTGGTCCAACTCAACTTGCAAGTCATTGTCCACCAAATCAATCCCCCTTCTAGTCCTTGGGATTTGATTGCAAACTACCATATCTCCATTGCCGATCAATCATGCATTTGTCTCATCATCACTTGACAATTGCTCCAAATCAACACAAATTATCTCAATGTGTAGGAGCAATGCTTGTCACTTACAATAATGCTCCCAAGCAATCCGCCTTGGATCCCACTCTCACGCCATATGCCTCATTTGGGGTCTTGCACCAATCCATCATCCATGTGCTCCCCGTGGTCATTTGAATGCATGTTTCATGACCTCTTGGCCTATGTGTTGCTCTCCTTCATCATAACATGAATCAACACCTCTCCACTTCACACACAAATGGATCTCAAAGGCCTTCACCTCTTGCTAGTTCAAGAGCTCCCCTTCTCAAACTTGAACTTACAAACTCAAGCGAGCATGCTCCACACATGCACCACTTGCTTGGTCAACTATTCACCACAAAGCTCGCACTACCAAGAGCATGAATAGCCAAGTATTGCCTCCCCCTCTTGTCACATTACATAGTTAGGGTGAAGCTATGCATACATTGAATGATGATTTCCCTTCAAGGATTTCCCACCACATGTTCTCCAAGCCCTTCCAATGGCACCCTAAGCTTGGCTCCACACCACCATGATTGGAAGATTTCTTCACATGCTCCCTTTCAAAACCTCTTGAGCTTCTTAGTGCTCTCCAAGTGCTTGCCCTTGTTGTCTTCAAGCCCAAGCATATATAGCTCCTTGGCTTCTCTTCCACAACATCCACACTTTGAACTTGCTTAACCCTAGCTTGATAGTGAAATGAGCACTAACAAGCCTTTAGTCACTCTCCACAAGCCATGGCGCACACCATCGACTCCATAATGCATACAAAGGATTCTCAAACCCTAGAATCCATGCTTCCACACACACAAGACTTCCTCCTTACAATCTTTGCAAAATCTTGTGACTCAAGAGCTTTCTTCTCAAGCTCTCCAACTCCTTGGTGCATGCAATACTCGAGCACCTTTCCTTGCAACCCCTTGCAAGCCTTGTGATACAAGAGCTAAATTCTTCTAGCTCTCAACCTCTTTAAAATACAAGTGCAAAACTAATCCTTACACTCCGCACTCACAAGCATAAGGTGATCTTCTTGTAGTAATAATGGAAGTGAACACACAATGGAAACACTCCACTCATGAATCCACTCAATCACATAAACTAAGTCAAGCCAAGGGCACCTTTGCTAAAGGAATCCACCCTACAAAGCCCTCACCACACTCCCTCTCAATACCTAGAGCTATGGAGGTGGGAGAGGCTCATGGAGGCTCAACTACAAGAAGATGAGCCTCCTCAACACTCACAAGGGGAAAACCTATCTCCATGTCTCAAGTGAGGCTCGACACCTCACTTGGCATGTGAGACCAAATGAAGTCCCAACACACAAAATATAAATATAAATATCTAAAATGTCCTAGTTAACTAGAAGTAGGTAATTCTAGATAACCATGACTAAAACCATGACATTTCTCCTCTATATTGATTTCAAAAATGCTTTCGGATCCCTAGACCACCCCCGCCTGTTGGCCATAATGGCGGACCTATGATACCCTATAGATGTTATTCAATTTATTGGCAACATTTACACCAATAGTACCACCGAATACTCCGGATCATACTATGGCTCCACCCCCCCTATCCCTATACTATGCGGTACCATTCAAGGGGACACACTGAGCCCCTACCTCTTTATCATCTTCCTTGAACCCTTGTTACGTTGGCTTGCCCGGGGTAACCTTGGATACCAATACAAAACATCTTCTAGCGAAATTTTCGCAGCAGCTTACGCTGACGACCTTGCTATTCTTGCACACAAACCCCAACATCTCAACCGATAGGAAACAAACTATCTCGCTTCAACCAGTGGGCGGGTATGGAGCTAAACCTCCGCAAATGCGCGGTCACTGCTGCCACACATCAAAGTAAATTCACAAAATCCACGATGCCATCACACTGTAATCTCCACATACATTACCACTACTACGTTTAGGGGGGGTTACCGACGCCATGACCCTGGGCGCGCCGGATGCGCTGACCCCCCTGTGACTGCAGCGTTGCACAGGCGCCCGGCTCGGGACTTGTGACGTCGGGGCGTCGTAACGCCTGTGCTCGGACGACGTTGTGGCATCTTGCGATGTCATGCCGTCGCCGGAAAGGGGCCTGACCCCATTCCCCCGCCAACACACTGGGGGGGTTGCGACGCCCTCGGGATACTGCGACGGCGGGGAATCGCAATGCCTGAAAAAAAAAAAAAAAAAAAAAAAAAATCCGTTTTTTTTTTTTTTTTTTTTCCTTGCGATTCCCCGCCGTCGCAGGAGCCCGCGGCCGTCGCAAATGCGTTGCTGGGGCTGGGGCTGCGGCGCTACGATTCCCCGGCGTCCTGGGGGCGTCGCGGAAAATTGATTTTGGGAGTAGATTGTAGAGCATAATGGGCTTGGCATCCTCAGACTATAGCCATTGTCCAACAATAAGTTGCAATGCAGTTTTGCAAAACTTAGGCCATTGATAGATATTTGTTCTTGAAGAACTCTGGGGACAAGTCTCGGTGCAAGTTCCAGCTGTGAGAGTTCCTGTAGAGTACGCATAATCTGCAACATAATGATATGATTGAGATAGTGGTAGTCACTAGGAGCTAACTCTTGATATGTATATATATACTTGGACTGCTTTTGTGATACATAGATGTATTGTAGATTTGTTGGTTAGTGTGCAGTGTTTTAGAAATGTTATAATGTGGATATATGTGGTTCAAATATGCATTGTCTACTATATGTAGAACAATGCATGAACTGCCATTGGACAAAACCGGAGTCAATGGTCAACGCTGAGTCAATGGTCAACTAGTTTTTGAAATTCAAAATTCAAATTCAAATTCAAATTCAAAATTTTTCCCATCTAAATTCAAATGTATCCCCCTACTGTGATGTCTGGGGGTTGCATTTACGACCCCCGGACATCCCTAACGCGACGTCGCAGTTTTTTTTTTTATAAATTTTATGCCCGGGCGTCGCAAGTCGCGCCGGCGCCGCGACTAGGGGGTCCCGAGGGGTTTGCGATTCCCCGACGACGCTAATTAGCGACGTTCCGGGAGTGACGTCGTTGCGACGTTTGTGTGACTTCCTGACGTCGCAAAATGCCCCCGGCGCGCCGTAGAGTAATTCCGTCGCTAATCGCGGCGGTTGGAGGTCGCTGGGGCATCGCTAAACCCCCCCCCCCCCCCCTCCCCCCCTCTAAAACGTAGTAGTGTACCAACAAAAACCCTTTCCTTTCCTAGGCCCGGATGAACCCTATACTTATCTAGGCATACAACTGGTTCCTTCTCACACTTGGCATATACAAAAAAGCACCACACTTTCCAAATTAGCCAACAAAAGCACAACCCTACTCAAATCCCCGGTCTCCATCCGCCCCAAACTAGCTATAATCCAAAAAGTCCTAACTCCACAAGTCCAATACGCCTTTCACGCAGCTCCCTTCTCCCTTCCTGACATCAAACAACTCGACAAAAAGATTATCCAACTCATCAAACGAATCTGTGGACTACCCACTAGCACCCCGAATGTCCTCACTGAGCTTCCCCAAGATAGCTATGGAATCGGATCTAGCCCTCTAATTATTTCATATGCCCGCACCCTAGGCTCTCAACTTCAAGAAGCCCTCAACAACCCTTGTCGCCTAGGGCTAATTTTTAGAGGGCTCCTTAAACACCTGACCGCTAAATATAATGGATTATACTCCCTCCCCACCCTCCATCCCCAATCCTGCCTCCACTCCCCAACCGCCCGTACACTGTTTATCCTACGTCAAATGAAGATTCGCATACAAACTGACTTACTAGGCTACCCAAACACTACTTCACTACTTGAACGTGTCTGGCTCACCAGCCCATTTCTCCCACAAGTTGAAACCTCACACCCACGACAAAAGCAACTCATCCTTGCCTACTTCAAAGCTCGTCATATTCTAACCTCACCCAACTCACCACAACCACCGGTGTTCGGCTATTAACTCCCAGTCAATTTACCTTGAAACACTCCCGTGCTACTATCAAAACATGTAGATACCTGATATACCTTCGCTCCCTCTTCTGTCATCCAACTGCCTCTTGTACTCTTAACTGTGACTTCCCGTGCCCACTCTTCCCACATAACCAACAAGACCTCCTCCCTGAGTTTAGATCAGCCCCAGCTAACTCAATACTCCAGTGGATCAAAGCCTCTCATCACTCTCATGGGCGTCCCCCTCCAGACACCCCCCTGTCTCCTCCCCCCCCACAATCCCGTTACTCCTCAATGTCAACTCACCCCCTCTAGCTCCCCACTCCCCACTTCCCCGCTTAACCTGAGCCTACACAACTCTGACCACCCCGAGGCCTTCATTATTGAGGCTACTCTGGGCATCAAAACCCAAACCTCCCTTGACGCATTTGGGGCCACCTGTATCGATACATACTACTTATGTAAATGGGCGGGTTTCCCTATAGAAGACAACACTTGGCAAATCGAAGAAGATCTCTTCGGGACCCATGATGACTGCGATCCTGCCCACAACCGTAACCTCCTCACCAATTTCTACAAATCTACTAACACCAAATACCTAGCGCACACCCACAAACAACATGCCTCCCAACCCCAACCGATGGACGTCCGATACATTCGCAACCCCCTAGTCGCCCCAAAAATCCTTATACAAACCTATGAGTGTAACCCTGACAAAGATATTGACCAAGTCTCCCCCATCATATGCCCTAAGTCGGATAACATCCAACATCTACACAATGGCCACTTCGCTGGGTCTATCTTGCATGTTAGGCTCGCCTGGCTCTGGACCCGATATACCGCCTCCACCACCCACACTAGCCAGCTACAACGCCCTAGGCAAGACTTTGCCACTGAGGTATGTTGGCTGGTTGATAGGTATCTACACGACACCCCCACCAAAAAACCTCACACCCCCAACAAACTAGCCCAAGCCTATACCCATTGCGCCATCCCCCCAGAAATCCTTAGGTTTCTCATCACCTCATTCCAGATTACCCATTCATATTACTCAAGCCCGCTCACTTGTCCCCTTGAGCTCTTTTCCTACGACAACCCACACGTTCGAAACTGTGTATTTGGAGCCCTAGGCTCCGCGACTCAACATACTTGGTCAGGCGGTGGCCTTGCCCATCACTAACCCTAATTCTGCTAGTCCAAGCTATCCCCAACACCCCCTTACCCTACGACTTCCCCACTCGCCTCAATCATCTCCTAGCCGATACCCACAACATATTAATCACCACCTACCCGTCCCCACCTTCACATAGCCTCTCCGCCAGTCCCACCCCTAGGCCAATATTTAACAAATTATCGGCCAAGACACCCCCCGCCCCACTACCATACACAATATAACCACATACGACCCCCCCCCCAGTTCACTTGGGACTTACTTCCCCCAAATACCCCCCTCTCCATTCACACTACACAAACGGCTCCCAATCAGGCTCCCATGCCGGATATGGCCTCTACCATGCCGCCACTAACACAGGGACTGCCCACCGACTCCCGGGGCCTGCAACCATACTCCGTGCCGAACTTATGGCTATTTTTGAAGCTCTCTCACACTTAAATGTCTTCCCACCACCATACTACATTTTTACGGACAGCCTCAACTCCCTCTTTTTACTTCGTAACCACCTCGCTTGTCCCTCCTCCCACCACCATCACCCTGATCGTAACCTTACTTCCGCAATTATCAAACTTGCTATTTCCATCGACAAACCTATTAATTTTCTCAAAGTTCGTTCACACACTGGTATCACTGGCAATGAGGAGGCTAACCTCCTCGCCCAGCTGGGGGCTTCCAAACCCTCAGTAGAACCTTCAACCGACCCCATTCATATTGCTCATGCACACCCTTTTTGGCTAATTCACCCAGTACTCGACCCCCCGGAACCTAGGCCAATTCGGAACCTTCTCAAGACCCTGACCAAAGAAGCCAACAAACAAGCTTCAGCTTCTCTTAGCCACACCAAACTTCATATCCAAAAATGGACCCTTTCCAATGTTGTCCAACCACTTCTGGCACACTAAAGCTGCTTCTGATGCACAAATCCGACAAACACTTAAAGATACGCCCAGTACATGGCTCATCAGCGGAAACACACCTTCTGGCTAACCCTATTCCCATCCCCACACTGCCCACTTTGCTCCTATATTCACGCAACACGCGATACATGGCCCCGTCTTCTTAACGAATGTCCCCACCCCGCCATCCACGAGCTCTGTATCGCCCGACATAACCACGCTGTTTGGCATATCCATAAACTCCTATTACGCTGCAATGAAACTAGGTGGTTTACGCTCATCAATGCTGGCATATACCAAGGTCGGTCCCCGGACCATACTGTACCTACATGGCTACTTCCTTGTCTCTGTCAACCTCACACATCATGTGCATGCCCGGCCAGACTATGCCCAAATATCCTCCTAGTACAGGGTCTTCCCATTAACGCTCCCCCACCCACTGTCCCTTCCCCAACCATTACCATACATTTCATAGAATTTACTTATTACCACGACCGCTTCCCCAGCTCCTCCATCCTCGAAAAACGCCAAAAATATGCTCCACTCATCCTTGCTATCCGCCAGCGGGGATGGGCCGTAGGCCCACTCACCGTCATCATTGCCGGCACCAGAGGGGGGATACATAATGCTAGCATCTCTGCACTTCAAAACAACTTTAAACTCCCCACCATTTCTATCCATAAAAGCTTCAAAGCTATACACCTCACTGCGCTCCGATCCCTCACAGCTATCATCACCAATAAGCGACAACTCGAATCCAACCCCTCTTCGGTATCCCAGGGTACCCCCGGGTACCCTAGGTACCTAGATACCACTACTCCCTGGCTACCCGGTGTCCCCTGGACACCTGTTAATTTCTTCTATAGGGCCCACCTCTGAAAGGGGGCAATAGCCGTAAGGCGAAGTGGCTCTTAGTTACGCCGGTTTAGGCCAGAGTCCTCTCTCTCTATATATATATATGTATGCTTACCATGTTAGCAACAAGTGAATGTTTACTTGTGCAATTTTTGTTAGTATCCTAAAACTCATTATGACGTTGTGAATATAAATTTTGGTATTTAATGTTGAATGTAAGTGTAGAGTGTGGAATCAAAGAGACATAACCGACTGTGGAGGAAAAGAGCAAGGTATCCTTTGATAAAACCGGGCTGTATAACCTTTCTAATAAGATGTTGAGATAACCACCTTCGCCTCATAACCTCATGTGCCATGCTGCCAAAGACCCGTAACCGCAGGTTCTCAGAAAAATCCATAATGGTAAAGAACCACCTCCTCAGGATCTTTCAAATGCCTCGGAACCGACTGTTCTTTGTTTACATAAATAACCGCCCAACAGTGGTGCCAACACCCCTCGCTCCAACCCGCCCACCACCCAGCGGGACTCACACTTTGCCAAGTGAGAGGCTCAATTGGTCCAGGCCTTGGACAACGAGGCAGACCTTCTGCCCGATTGCTTTCGAACCCTATGCATAAAAGCAACCATCCATGCTAGTCGGCCATGCTCCACCGACGTCGCTAACTTGGCCGGGAGGGCCGGGACATGGAAGTTGGCCCTAATAACCTGACTCACCCTCCGATTTTCAGGTCACCAAGGGTTTGACAACTTTTTTTATGTCCCATTGTCCTGCACCAGTCGCGGACCCGCTAACACGTGGAGACCGGTACATAGCGGGATGAGCTCTGTTCCACACCCACTAGGGCACCTGTTGTCACGTCCTGGTGACCTGCTCGCCAAACCCCACCTCACCTCACAAGGAGGGGTCCATTTCCCTAACCCCTACAGGTGAGGTCCAGTTAGGCTAACTTAATGGGGTACATGTCCTTAGCAGACGTTTGTGCTCACCCCCCTAAAATATACTAAGCAGCATTGAGATTAATTTACCCTTTATAATTACCCCTGGTAGTACCCACAGTAAAGGATAAAGGATAAAGTTTCTTTAATGTCGTTTAGAGTATAAAAACAAGGCAACCTTACCCTCGTGGTATATGATGTGGCACCCTGAAAGTAACTCTCTTCAAAAAATAATATATACCCTTACCCAGAGGGTAACAAGTTTCGAATAAAAATGATACCCTTATTACCTTGTAAGTTTGTCTCTAGACCCTTACCGAGGGTAAGCAAAATCAATATACACTCCCAACAGTCGCCCGTTGTTTTGTTGTTGTAAGATATTGCAGAGATATTGTCTATTTTCACCTGCTGCAAGTTTCGATACCATGTAAGTTCCATTTTCCATGCTCTTGGCTATGCTCTTGGCTAGGAATAGTGGCCGGGAATTCTAATGCTTCAGTCTTAAGATGCAAATCTGTATAAAAACAATTCAAGCCTAATTCACGACAGTACTTCCAGCACCCGAATACAGTGACGGTTTTTGGTGTCACTTACAAACCCAAGGTGGGACCATTCAAGAGTCCCTTTTTTCTTCTGTCTGCTCCAGGAGACCTTCTAGAAAATCACCGTCCCTTAACTTTAATCTATGTTCATTTTATGCCGAGATTGTCTTGACTCAACATATGAGTACTTATTCCAAAACGAACTCAGGTCGAAGTCTACCAACTCTGCGCTGGAAACATATCTTTCACCTACAGAGCCTTTCACTCTGCACACCATGAAAGCGGTTTGAGTGTTAGGACTAAATAAGCCAACACAGACCTGTGCGCCCTCCCATTCCCCCCCCATTATATATATCCTCCATTGCTAATCGCTGTTGCCAGCTGAAGATATGCAGGTTCCAGTAAACACCAAGTGGGTTAACTTAAAGACCCATGGAAGATACTTTATGCTAATCTGGAAAACCACGGAAGTATCCCAAGCGCGAGAGAGAGACAAGTCAGTGAATGAAACTGCAAAAGAGAGAGAGAGAGAGCGTCCAGCATTTGAAAGATCGACCGTTGGTCGCCGTTACGTCCTTACTCTGGAACACCGACAGTTTTGGGCGTTTCCCATCCACTTTCATCTCCAACATTCGTTTATTTGTCGACTCATCCATGACGGGGTGTTGGATGAAACGCATCCACACCCTCCTACTGGAACTTGTGGTAGGTAATATCGCCGCCGAAATGCTCCAATTATGAATTAATGTCAACAAGCATGAATATAAATATCTTCCTTTCATTATACGGACGTGGATTTGGATTCGTACCACGGCTTAAGCAGAATATAGCGAGTAATAATAGTCCACGTGGCTGGAAAAGGTCATCTCGAACAAACTCACCGCTGTGTGGAAAGTTGTGGCGTGCAGACGTGGCAAGGCAGCCCGCGCTGGCTGGTCGTCTCTCTCGCTTAAAACCCCGCCTCCCGCGCCCTCGTCGCTAGCAGGGCTCGGAGGCAAGCGCTCCTCGCGCCACACGCACGCCTCTCTGCATCTGCGTGCTCTACGCCTCTCTCTCGCTCTCCATGTGTTCCGTTTTGTTGCTCCCTCTCAGAAGCGTGTGTGTGGGTCTTCGGTGTTTTCTCTCTCGCAGCGTGTAAATCTTCCTCATACACGTCGTTCCAGTCGGGAAATTGTGAATCTCTAGAGGAGCCTTTTCCCTCGCTTTAAGCTGCGCATAAACGTTCAGTCTGATCCATTGGCAAAATCTTGCTTCCCCTCCCTGTCTCTCAGACGCAAGTCCATGCATCCACAGGACACTTGACTCTTCTCTCGCTGGCGCCTACTTAGGCTCGATCGACTCTCCACCGCCAGACTTGTCATTCTGTCGTCGAGCTTTGAATGGTATTTCCGCAAGCATCAATCTCGAGGTCTTTTCTTTCCGTGTGTAGATCTCACTTCAGGCAAATATCTGCGGGGTCGAGATCTGGCCATGGCACCAAAGAGGAAGGTGAAAGGAGGGGAGAAAGGTTCGGCTACCATGACACCTCCTAGTGCGCGTTCCTCTCAAAGGTCCCCAGAGCCCCCCGCCCCGAACTCGTCGTCCTCGTCCCTGCAAACGGTAATCAGTTGCTCCTTATTACTTTCACTGTGCTTACATCTAGACGGTTTTATTTCCTCTCATGTTGTCACTGTCACTCGCCGATTTGCTTTGATTGAAACTTGGGTTTTTTTTTTTTTTTTGGGAAGGGGACTGAGGCCCTGCACGAACTTTATTTATAATTACATATTCTGGGTTTACATATTCTCTCTGTCTTTGTCGGTAAATTGTTTTTCATGACAATTTTGGAGTTTTTTTTTCTCTGAGTATAAATTTTCTTCGTTCTTTTATATTTGTGTCATAACAATCCAAACTAAAAGATACGGTTATGCGTATTCTGACAATAGGTACAGGAAAACTATAGGACCGAACAGTTTATTTTAAGTTGTAGCGTACGTTATTATATATTATTTTTATTTTACTGGGGAAGTGCTATTTTTTCCTTAAATATTGTTTTTCATCTTTTAGTGTTTGTTGATAAAATTGTTCTTTTGATGGAAACCTGAGCAACCGCTACGGGCCCCTGGGGAAAATAACTTAAACCCCCTTTCGCATGAGCCCACTGAACCCCAGACCGAAACTACAGGGAATTGAACGCCGAACCGAGACTGATGGTTTCCTTCACACCTAATTGCTGAACTAGGCCGGAGAACTATGCATATTTTGGGTACCAAGTAAAGTGTGGAGTATGGTTTTCCATCGAACTATCGCCTTAGAATGCAAGGTTATACGGACCTGCTGAGTCACCATAAGATTAGATTAGTTAGTTAACAGGCGGATCAATTAGCAGCCGTATGAGCGGATGCTGGAGAATTTCAAGAATATATGATCGTTTGAGTTAATTGGATTCTATACAGGAAGCTGAGCAGATGGAGCTGGAGTTCGAATTGCAAAATGCATTAGTGACCTACCCCCATTGGCGTCTTTCAGGTGCTTTTCAGTTCAACAGGCACATTTGTCCGATAAGTTTCGAGTATTTTATGATAGATAAAAAGATAGAAGAAGAAGAAGGAAGACTGTGTCCGGAGCCGGCGAAGTAAGAAAAGAGTCGCTTCGCCTCCTTTCATGGGTGGGCTCTAAAATGTAACTTAACTACATACTGCCTGTGAGGGGAGATTAAGGGACAGAGCTCGTAGATTATGACTAATGGTGGAATTGGATGGAGCAGGAATGCACCGACATTTCATCGTGTTTGGCCTCATGGATTATCTAGAGCGGAGGTTTGTTGTCTCACATTCCCTGACGGACATTGGGCCCGAGTCGCCTAATATCAAGTGTAATGGCAAGCCTGTACTGGTACTGGAGTTTCAGAGTATTTTCAAAATTTTAAGGTCTCTCAGATTATCTTTCTTGTTGATTGATGGTGACTGTGAACCACAATACAGTGTGTAAGGTTTTTGGACAAGTTTACGGATTTTTTTTGTTGCTAAGTCTATGGGGAGATGCTGCAGGATGAACCGACATTTTACTTCGGATGAAGTCCTTCAGCTCTTGGACCGCAGTTATAACCTCGACCATCTGGTAAATAAACGTTTCCCACATCCCACCCAGCCATTTTTCAAGTACGGCAGTGAAAACAAAACTCCTCACAGAAATTGCAACAATTCCATTTGGTTCTGATTTTGGTCTTAGTTGCCAGCTTGTAGACGCAGTACATTATCAGATTCCTGAGGCTATTTAGCTATCTGATTTGTAGATTCCAAGCCATGAGGTTAGTCCAACCTCTTCCTCTCTGCTCCATCTCAATGGAGCATCTCAAATCTATCATTTGTTTTTGCTTTGGCAGATTTTTGCTTTTTTGCTTTTGAAAAAGGGAAAATGATACAAAGTTGACCTATGCAAGAACTCCTATGGAACAGCTAATTGTCCTTTTTAACCAGCTTTCTTCTCTTGGTTGCCTTGATTCATGTGACCCCTTTGGTGTACTGCTACTCATTTGTCACCTCCTTATCATTCTACTCTAAAGCAGTACTTAGGGTATGGCAAGCCAAAGTTCGCAACGGCAACAATATCAGAACAATGACAACAGTCAGTTCTGCCATACATGATGTTCCACAGGCCAACAGCTTGTTTATCACTCTATTATTCAAACCAAAAGGCAGATCCTGCCCCAGAATGTCCTCATGCTGTTCTCTGTTGTGGTTCACCTAAATGGCATCTAGCTGATGGAATCGATTTTGTCTCTTACATGCCAAGTTCACATTTGGCTGGCAGACTCTGGACCGGCTGGAAGTAGAGTTGCTCAATCAGCAAAGAGAGTTCAGTTTGCCTCGAGATATTTTTCTACCAACTGACAATGACTAAGTTGAGAAAGTTCTCATGAATTGGTACCCCAGGAGTAGTTTCATGGTGCACAACAATTTTTAACACCAAGGTAAGATGAGGTGTGTCACTCGTATAAACGCTGTTCTGTTTCACAGTTTATTACACCTGGTGGCTGCAGATGTGTTTCAGAAATCTCTTCTTGGCTGTGCACAAAAGTTGAGGTTGTTAGAAGATAATTTGGCACAGTACTGGTGAGAACCACGTTTATTGAAATGTGGGTATATTTCTCAGTTTTCAGTGTTCTTTTTTTTCTCTGCTGTGACCATGACCACAATGTGTGATTAGCGGTATCTTATGCCAACTATCTGTTTTTGTTGCTGCAGAGTAGCTGCTTTCTTGGGAGCAGCCGTGATAGAGCCAGAAGATGTAGCTTCGACACATGGCTCTCTAGTATGTAGGAGGTGACCTGGCTTTATTTCTCAATGAGCTAGAAGGAAACGACTCCAGATTAAAGTTCATAGAACGTTAGGGTAGGATCAACCATTTTACACAAAATAACCCCACCTGGGCAGGCATTCATGGTATATTATTTTATCCTCTATTTTCAGTGTATATGCACTTTTTCAACTAAGGCCAGTCATGGATGAAAGGAGTGGTCTAATGTCATTCGTTACAGACTCGCGCACTATTCTTGCTGAGTGACTCGTAGTTTGCATGGGAAGAGAAGAATAGGAGCGTGACGGCTGTGTGAACGTTCTCGTCAACGTCGCAGTTCTCGTCAACGTCGCATCGTTTACTGTGGACCTTGGCAATGGAAGAGCGGTTCTTCTACAGAGCGGGGGGGTCCAGGAGCACAGCGAAGGGCGTTGAGGAGCGCTTGTTCTTTTGCTCGTTTCCCACAAACGGGGCCCAGTCATGCACAAGTAAAAGAATGTGTTTTCGCAGCCTGAGGACTCACAGGAGAACCTGCCATGGATCTGACCCACGATTCTTGGATATTCCCAAGAGCAAACCTGGCCCAAAGAGGTTAGGAGGCTTGACGTCAATTCAGCGTCAGCAGTTCAACCGCAGCTGTTCGTTGAAGTGGAAGATTACACTGAGTGAGAAACGTTCTGTTGACAATCGCTTACAACAAGCAGAAGCAGATTGGGTGAGTTGTGATTTAAAGCTTTTGAATTTTTATCGAAGTAGGAGTGAATGGCTGTTGCATCCCTGCAGCATAGCATAGTGTTTCAGTTTGCAATGAAATTGAAATTTGTTCTGATTGATTTTTGTTCTTGGGAAACAAGGCTCGACGCTCTGGATCCACTACGTCCGAAGTCGGGCTCGACGAACGACACATCGACAAGGTAGAGTGGATCAATCAAAGAGTCCTCACCCTCAAGAAGAAACCATGTAGCAATTATTCTGAGGATCAAAGGCTTTGTGGAAAAAGTTACGGAGAGAAGGGCACAACTCAAAGAAGAATATGGTGATCCCTCATGGCTGATAGACGATGATACCATGGACAGTGAAGGACCTCGTGGAGAGGGGTATGATTCTGAATGTCGAAAGTGTCGAATATGAGAGCCTGGAGTCACCTACTGAGGAAGAGAGGAAAAACGATGATACAGTGGAGACAGTGAAGGACCTCGTGGAGAGGGGTATGATTCCGAATGTCGAAAGTATCGAAAAGGAGAGCCTGGAGTCACCTACTGAGGAAGAGAGGAAAAGGAAGAGAGGAGAGAAACTAGAGGCGCATGATATGCAAGGGGAAAATATGGCAAAGGAAACTTCATGGGGCAAAAAGCATCGCAGTCTAGCATGTAGTATACTTTGAATACTTTAGGGGGATTACACAGAAGCAACGGAGCTTCGGTCCCAGAGAATTTCAAGGCAAAGTGAAAGACACCATCTTTTGGCGAGTATTATTAATAGAAAGTGACGAGGGAAGCAGTGTTCCCCAATGATACTCCAAATGTCACCTCAAGTGGATGCCGCGGGCTACCTACATGTAAATTTGCTAAAGCGTGTTCTAATCACTGCATCTTCTCTTGAGCTTGTTGGGCTGAGCCTGGTGGACTTGGCAACATTCACAATACGTCCGAATTGGGACGAGTTTGGAATTTGGTATAATCTACCAAAGCTTTTCTTTGAAGGTGTGTGGGATCCACCACTAGTTATTTCTGGAGTGTGAAGTCGGCGTCGGTTTGCACTCGCTGCTTGTCAAACCTGCCCGGACTGTGTCCGCGATAATCTTGCATCTGTGCTCTCTCCCAGCTACCAGGATCCTCTTTCAGAATCTGTGAAGCCTGCCAACTGAGCCGCTCCCAATCTGGGATTACCCACAGATTCCTGTATGCTATGCCTGGTGAGCTTACCCAGTCCTCTGTGTGTGTGTGTTTGGTATGTGAGCGCGCGCGCGCACAAGAGAGAGAGATCGTAGAACAGGGGGGATGCAAAGGGGGAGCAGTCCAAGTGGAGGAAAAGCAGGTATGGCTTAGAATTTGATGCACTCCAGAGGCTCGCCAGTGATTTCATCAACCCTTACTATCATGGTTCTGTTGCAAGAAATGACATCTTGCCCGAGCTTGGCCCCCGCAGACTTGAGACCTTTCATAGTGGTGGGCTGGTTGAAGAGATTGAGCACTGGCAGTTTTGACGCAGGTGGTAATTTCTTCTGCGGTAAAAGCAAGTGGAAATCCTCCTGCAACCATGCATTTCGTTTGAGAATGAAAATCCGTAAAGCAGCACCAGTGAGAACCGCAACCTCAGACTTTTGGACCCTTTCTTCAACTCGTAAGTACTCATGACTTGCGTCCCCCGATCCTGGCAACAAAGTGAACCTCTTTCCCCAGCGCACTCACACAAGGATCTGTACAAAAGAGCTGCGTTTTGTGAAGAGGATCACTTTCCTACTTACATCCTGAGCGGCACCACCCATGAAGGCTCCCTAAAGGCTCTCTGTTTCGTTCTCTATCCTCATTCCATAATGGGTGGAATTTCGGGACTCCCTTCGGTCGGACAAGTGCTTAAAATCCATGGTATGAACTATTCTCGTGTATCATAGTTAGCATAGGAAACCGGAGGACAAGCCCGAGTTAGTTTTTTTCAAGTGGGAGCTGGTTAAAGAAAGAGACCTGCAGAAGCGGGACCTCAAAGTCCTCCTTCTTGTGTTTGACAATGTTGTCAGCTGCGTTAATGTGCGCGCCCGGTTCCATGTGGTTGGTAGAGAAGCTGGTTTGGTCGGGGAAGTTGGGGTACAGGGTGACATAGCCCCGTAGATACATCACATCTATCAAAAATTTCTTCCAGGATGCCTGCCAGTGCTCAATCAGAGGTAAGTCCATTGCTTTCACAACAGGTGAACTGACAAGCTAGATACTCTGCTTCTGAAAATCTATCTACTCTATCACCTGTTCAACAAAAATGTGAAGAGATGATTTAACAGTCACTTCTCCTGCAGGAATCTATGATTTATCACAGATCTAAATTGCAAAACTTGTTACTGGAACGGATCACCTCCCTCTAAACAGACACATCACAGAGGCAACGAACAGCATAATCATAACAAAAGAATGCTGAATGCCACTGACCTGCCACCCATTTGTCCGCGAGCGAGGGATCTGTACAGGGTTAGCTTTGGCATCCTCAGTGTAACGCATGCCCATGTATTTGTAGAACTCACGCCACCGTTGCGGGAAGAAGAGGGCTCCCCAGCTGCAGGGCAGCTGATGTAGATATGGCGTATTGGGGTGCACCATTTTGAAGAAATCAGTTGCATTCCAACGGGGCCTTTCCTTCACAACTTCAATCACTCTGGGAGTGTACAGAGCTATGGCGTTAAGCTCTGGCAAGTGCACAGTGGGATCATAATGGTAGGCCAGTAATGCATACTTTAGCCACATGTAGTAGAAGGGAGACACCTCGATGTCATCTTCCAACAACAGCCCAAAGTCATCGTCTGATGCTGGGTACCTGCAATGTGCTGGTAATTAGTGTATGAGATTCAAAAGGGAGGATCAACTCGTCTACTACCAGCGCTGGAAAACATTAGACCTGGGGCAGCTCAATATTATGTGAACTCAAAAATTTGGAGAATGGAGTAGATGGTATGGAGATTTCAAGGTAAACTTGGATTGTCACGCAGTGAAGGTATAGGTACAGGAGCTACACTGGAACTTTGCAATGCACAAGACACAGAGCAGGGAGACAGAGAGAGAATCCACCTACAAACTCCAAAGGCAAGTTTGAGCGAAATGTGGAGAAAGTGATGGTAATAAAAGTGCTCAAAAGAGAAAAGTACCAGCTCTCGCTGACCGCTCTTATGAGACCTCCCTGGATGATTCGTCGGCGTACTATCTTGGGGCCGTGTGGCCATTCGAATTCATTGATGACGCGGAGAGTTTCGGCATCAACCTTGCTGTCCATGTTGAAGGAGATGGCGATGACATCTCCCAAGTAGTGTGCATCCACCAGCGATTTTAACAGGCGGTGGAGAGATCCAGCCCGATTTTGGGTGATGATGTTGATAGAGATTCTCATCTTGTTCCAAACTGCTTCACCGAACGCCTAAAGTCAGTACAACGCACCACAGGCTTGGTCCATTTATCTGGTGGCCAGTTTAAATGAATCTAGCCTTCGCAGATTACTGTACAACATTAGTCCCAACAATGTACTCACACTGAAAGATAACATGCTGAGAAGGGCAGAGGGAGGATTGTGAGAAGTGAGGAGAAGGGGTGGCCTTACCGCGCAAGGCAGCGGACTTGACATCCGACATCCAGAGGGCATATGGAATGGCTGATTGTGGAAGGTGCACTAGCGTGGCATTGCCAGGAGTCACGGCCAGGGTTAGCCCCTCGCGCACATTGGCAGCCAGATCATTCACTGTGATTACAAGGGCAGGAGAGTGAATCCGCATCAATCCGCGCATTGCCACAAATACTTCCTGAATGATGGAGGAGTCCACATTGCCTTTGGCCACAGACCCAACCTGGCAACGCAACACAGTGTTCAAACTAAGACTTGCGGTATGTACATGTCCAGAGTCCCAGCCAGTTCAAAGATTTTCATCGAACTACCCCTTTCTTCCTTTCTTACCTCCAAATCAAAGATCTTGAATCGGCGGTCGTGGCAGGAAGCAGCAATCCAGCCCAGAATAGCAGCAGCTTCCTCGCAAGGACAGTGTGTGCCCCCACTCACAACCACAAACGCTTTCTTCCCAGGTGTGCTCCGAAATTTGAGAATGAGAGGGGCGAGGGCTTTGACCTCATCCAGCGAGTGGGCATAGAATAGAACATCGGATTGCTGGGGATACATGGTGGCCCACTGTGTCACATAGCCCCTTGACATTGTCCTCCACCATTGGTCATCACGAATCTGAAAGAGGAAAGGATGTCTTTGAATAGTCAGTCATTACTCTCAACTGTAACTTGCTTTACAATTATACAGCTGCCTGAGCGCTACGGACATTGACCCGGCCATCAACCCTTTTGGAGTTAGGAGAGACGTAATTGTTATAATATCGGTGCATCTCCACCTTCACCCTGGTGCCAATCACGCAACCAGAAAGATACTGCAGGTGCCCATGACCCGATGTCCAGAGAAGGGTGTAGAACTTAAGGACAGAGGGAGGGCACCGAGCTACTACGAGAACAGCAGCCGTGGAGAGAAAGGGAATTGTACGAGTTCTTGGACTGGTTCCAAATTTCCCACAATGTTCACACAACGCACATGTGAAAGAAACTGGGAGTGGCGGGTAGGGGCAAAGGGCATATTTGACCTGAACAATGTCTTTGTGAATGACGGTGGTCTCAGAGACATAAGCGAGTCGGTGCTCGCTATCGCCCCATGTGTCTTTGTCGTTGAGGTCTACTGGCAAGACAAACGAGGCTGCGTCCCGGTACTTTTGCAGCTGGTAACTACCCTCCGAGATATATCCACACACAGACACTCTCATCAGAAACTTTCAACCAGTGTATAACCGGAGAATGAAGAGCTTCTTAGATCACAGAACCTTAGCACCTTAGAAGAGAAGCCATATTTGGTCGAAGAAAGAAAGTGAAAGTTTAAATTATGCGATGAGACAATTCCAGACCAATTCTCCCTCCTACCTTTCACAGTCCTTACGCACAGCAATTCGAGCTCACCTGAGATGGAGATCCTCTCCTGTGGCGAATGTGAAGGGAGTTTCAATGAACAGGGTTTTGACGAGGTGAGTGGGAAGAAACCAGGAACTTGACAAAAAGTCCACCTGCACTATTCGGTCCACCACTATATTGTATGCAGGATCTGGTATGTAGATTCCTGCCTCTTTGGATCCAAATTTACGATAGCTGGGAAAGCTGAAGTCCTTTTGCCTGAATGGGAGAATACGTCCAATGCTTCCTAATACAGAGTTGCGGTACTTGTCAGTGCCGGCCACATGAGTGAGAATTTGAAGCATGCGCCTCCCAGGTATCATGTCGTCATCCAGCATGTATACATAGTCGGCACCCTCTGCCTACATACTCAAAACAATCGTACATCGAAATGTTGTTAGTATGGAATACTTCCTGAAGATTCAAGAAGTAACGGTGAGCATTGAACTGGATCTTTGAAAATCTGCAAAACAGTTTTGCTACACATGTATGACAGGTACTACCCTCGCCCAATTCAGGTGTTGCAGGGCATCAAACAATCCACTGTCCAGATCTATGAAAAGCTATACATGTCCATCGTGAGTAATGCAACAGATACCTGCAATGCCATCTGAAACCTTCCGTAATATTTGAAGTCGTAGACTGATCCAACAAAAGTAATCCGGGTATCGTTGTACGCCTCAACAATTGCACGTAAATGATCCTCCTGTGCGCTCCCAAATGCAAGCACCCACACATTGTGGAAAGGCAGAGTCTGTTGGAGAAGTGCGTCCAGCTGGGCACACAAAGTTTTCCTTTGAAAATGGTTGAGGATTACTGTAACCTTTGCCTGATCGGACGTCGACGGCAAGTTCATCAGCTCATCGAGGGTCTCGCATCCCCGCCTGCGTTGTTGAAACACCATCACCTCTCTGCATGCAGTGTTGCAACGAACTGCATCAACATATGACGAAAGACAGTAGACAGGTGCAGTCTATATACATGTACATAGATATACCGAGAGATATACTTCATACGTGATTGTAGCAGGTAGAACCATGGGTCTTAGACAAATTGTTCCTTCAGCCGCTATATTGTGTTAACTTTAGTTCAGTGCAGGTTTTAAGCGGTAACCCAACCTGATCGTGGCTCATCGTTCCTCCCATGGAAACTGGCTTTGAGGTTCCCCTGTGCAACTAACAACCCAAGACAGTCCTGAGGACTAGACTCCAGGATACAGAGTGGTCAGAATCCTTCCTTAAATGAAACTGGATATGAGACCTTACCGCAACCAACCAAACTTGTGACCTCAGGAATTACTCCGCATGTGCACATGCACACACAGTTTGAAATAAAATGCAAGTGCTATTAGTAAGCAGAACCGGAGAGTTGCCCCTGCAATGCAGTGGTAATTGAGACCTGATCCCAGCTGTAGGTCTCCAGATAGAGTAAGAGGTGATGCTGACACACCTGTAGAGACTGGTCTTGAGGTCTATCATTCTGGTATCGTTGGATTTCTTCTGGTTGAAGTCTATCTCTTCCTTTTCACACAGAGCGCCCTTCGAGAGCACGAACACCGGCTGGACCGTATGCTGAGATTGTGACATGAAAACTTTCCATTGCTTTGCGATTTGAGAGGCCCAGGACGTATCAGGTCCTGTCATTAGATCAATTGTGGGACTCATAAAGTACAGCAGAAATGTGGCATATAGTGCAAACGCAAACTGTAGGCAAGTCAGACCTGCAGCCAGGTGCATGTTCTTACTGCCCTTTCCTCGCGACCCTTTAATTATATAATCCTTGAAGAATGCCTCCGCCTGGGAGTCACCACTCGATCTCATTGTGGCAGACATACTATCCCCAACTCTCGCTGCACCTGGAGACCGACCACCCTTCATGAAAAACACTCAAAGATCTGCCCCACCTCTCCTCCCCCTGCACTGCTTCCACATCTCCTCCCTCCCCCGCCCCTCCCTCCCCTCCTCTCTCTCCTTCCTCTCTCTCTCCCCTCTCTTCTGTTTCATCAAAGATGTACCTTCAGGACTCCCAGATCTGTAAACAAGCCTCAGATCTGACCCCCCATCTCTTAATTGGCCCTTCTCTTCTCTTCTCTTCTCTTCACTCTCCTCTACTCTCTTGTCTAGTCTCGTCTCCCTCTCTCTCGCAGAATCAAGCAGCTGCTTTTGTCGGTGCTTCGCACGTACACTTCTTGTCTTTGCAAATCGCACGCGCAGCTGCCACCGGTTGCCTCGACCCCGAGCCTTAGCCTCGGAAAAACCCTAGCCAGATCTTTCCACGCCGCTCTGGCGTTCAAATCCACAACCGCAAGCGTTCCACGAGTGTTTGCTCACGTTTGCGCTATGACACGTCGGAACGGGCATGTGGCTCCAACATTCATTGCTCCCGATGCTTTTATTTGGCCCCGATATTAAGTCCAGAATTTGTGTTGAAAGCCCACAGAATGAAGAAAAACTTTAAAAAATTAACAATTGTATGATTTTAATGATCCGTGAATGTTGAGGGGAGGGGGCATGATTGGTACGTTGTGCGCTAAAGTAAGGGTCCCCAGGAATGGGGGGGTCGACCAGTACCGCGACTTTATTTGTTTGGTCTACGCGCCGAGGAACCGTCGTGCGGTCGTCCGCGGCAACGACGTGTGAAGTCGTGGCCACGCGAGCACGTCTCTCGTCGCCCGTGCGGCACACCGCGCAGTCTGATAGCTGCCCCGGCAAGAACGGCCCGCGCTGACCAGCGTTAGGCAGCCCTGCGTTCTTGTCGCCTTGCCATGCGCGCTCTGTCGTCTCCTTCTCATCTGCGCTGGGGCTCAAGGATGCCTGCTGTCTGCAGTCCCATCGCAGCCCGGAGCACTAGAAAGTGACGGCTTGGGAGTGAATCAGGCAGCGCTGGAGAACTTATGCAGGGAATGTAGTGTGGTAGGAGTTTCTGATGTCGCAGAAAAATCTGAAGGAGCTGATTGAGTAGGAGAAGGGGGTGCTCATGCTCCAGTTCCTCACCCTCCCGTCAACCAAAATAGCTGCTTTTGCTTGTGTAGGTTGAGACGGTTCTGGGTCTGTAGGACTGGTGACCATAGATCTATGTTTTAGTAACTGGCTTGTGCAGGTTGTTGTCACTCTCGAGTTGTCGGTCGAGTTTCCTAACTCCTTGCCGAGCTTTCTGTATTTGAATGGTCGCAGAAAGAATACAGTCAAACCTGGATAAATGTTACCTCTTTTTTCTGTTATATCATCCTAAATGTTATGGTTTTCTTACTCTGTAAAAATATACACTAAGAATGACAAGAAGAGTGTTATTTGTTATTTGTTATTGAATACCTACTCTCCTCTTTGTTAAGACCCCTCTGTAATTGTTACGTTCAATAAAATAATAAAAATAAAATAAATATGGTACTAGTATTCAAATTCAAATTCATTCTGGAAATGGGCATTTGAACTATTGAAATGGCCATGAGAACCCTAACCGCCGTCTGTTAGGGTTTGGGGGGCCTCCAAGGAACTTGAGAACCTCCTAGTAGGGTATTGCGAATGTTTACGGGAACAGAGAACAGTAGGTAACACTTCAGTGCTACTGAGATACTATGATCATACGTTTGAAGAAGAGAGGAAGCATTCGATGCTACCATTGTACATGTCGGCAATGTCTTGTTATGAGATGGATCGAGAATCCAACAAGAAGCTATGTTTGTAGATTAAATGTGAGGTTCCACATTGGTCTAGATTTTGCCGTGAGGCCAAAAGGTTGAATTGCAAGTGTTTGAATAGATTTAGAATCCTCCTTGTTTGGTTATGTAGTTGTAGATTTAAACTCGGTGAAGTATCAAATCTTGAGAGCAACGAGGAGGTCGACGTCAACACTGATGAGAGCAGCGATGAGATTGAGTTTGATAGTGGACATTACGGACATAGTGGATATAGAGACATTACGTCATATTTTCTGCCCTCTCTCTAGATGTTATCTTGCATCTGAAGGACCTGTTTTAATAATGTTAAATTTCTAGTTATTATGTTATGAAATTTCAACCTGTTTTTACTGTTATTTGATATAACTGCCTAATTATAGAGTTCCTACTCTTGGAGCATAACAATTATCCAGGTTTGCCTGCACAGTGGGTGCGAGGGTTTAAGGTTTATACTGCCTAAGGAGATCCTGTTGGTTTTATTAAGTTTTTCCACGTGCATTGCTGCCATATCGAATGTAAGGGTGGCCGGTACTGGGATAGACTGGGGGTCAGAGCGCGGTGGAAAGCTTGTGATTAATACTGAGATAGCTGTGCGTGTGGGTGTGAGAAAGAGAGAGCTCAATCGTAAACGTGAAAGTGCTAATGATGGAAGAAAATTCAGCACGCCCATCTGGGCTAACCAGTTGGGTGGCTCACATCAGAAAGCTTTGTGCCTCTTAAGTCGAGAGAAAACGCTCTCGGATTTTCCTGCAGGTACAACTAAGAAGGGGTTTCTTTTGAGGCTAAGAGCCTTGCCCTCTTTAGGAAGAGCGCATTGTAAGACCAATAAAGCCCCTCACGTTGTTTCGGGGTCATTTTGGAACTCCTAGTAGATAATTGCCCACTACCATGACTGGACTGCAATTCCGAAAAATGTATACCTATCATCATGATCATGATCATCATGTTCTTGGTCTAGGAGGGAGGTCCTAGCTCAAAGCTCATGAGAAGTTTGTTTGAGTACCAAAGTAGAGTAACTCAGCGTAGTTCAGCCACATTACACAGTGCTACAATGGAAGTAGTTTAAGCAATGCTTATAAGTCCATCATAGCATATCAGTATCTTTTGTGTAGACATTTCAGCTATCACTTCTCCCATGCGATAGGGCAGGGAGAGGGTGTGCACATCCTTGAATTTTGTTTTTGAAATATGCAAGGGTGGTGTCGGCAAGACAGCTCTATTAAAGGTCTACGTACAGAAGGGGCACTCGGTCATTTGAAGTAAAGAGGTACAAGAGCTGGTAGGAGCTGGTCGAAGGGCTATCGCCAGGCGCATAATCCTCTTTTCAAGTCATTCATGCTATCCTGTCTGGCAATTTGTGTACATATTTGCATTCTACCGTGAGGAGAGCGGATTTTAATTGCAAACCTATGTGTCATGCAGACAAAGCTGTAATCTCCCCCATATATTAATATGAAGAAATAATCTTCTTGACAACATACATATACAATAAGGGAAAGAATTAATGATCATGCACATCAAGTGCTTGACAAAGTCGCGGTGGTCTGGATGATGCACGATATGCTTAGAATGGCCGGTGTGGTAGGGAAGCACTCTTACAATTTCAACTGCATCAGGAAGGCTTGAAAGCCGGAAATCTTGCAGTATCACCCTTCATTTTTCTTATGTCTGCATGCACTCACGTGGGTCTAATCCATGAGGACCATCACTTCTTTAATTCCCTGAGTCGTTATCATAGCCTCACATATACAATGGAACATTTTTGCTGCACAGATGGACCTTCTTGTTGCATGAGGAATTCCTGGTGATTTGTGAAGAGGTAGCTGATGGGCAGTTATAAAGGGAAAGCATCCTTAAGCCACAGATACAATCCCCTTATGGGCAGCTATCAAACATCTATGCTGCAGCTGGCTGGTGTGATGAGAAACCAGATGTAAGAAATTTGATGGAGGACAGAGGTGTCGAAAAGTCCACCAAGTTCAATAATCAGGTACATTTGTTCCGTGTTTTAGACATGCAAGCAAATGGAGGCACACTCGCTTTGTATTGCAAGATGTGGAGGAGCAAAGGCAAAAAATTCTTTGCTACCACAGTCAGCAACCAGTGAGAAACCTTCCATTGCATTTGGGCTCATCGCCCCAACCCTGGGACATCTACCCCCATCGTCAATTTTGGGCGTGTTGAGAGGCACTGCCACCAAGTTCTTTGTTTGGCAAGCGTTTCCGTTACCAAAAAAAAAAAAAAAAAAAAAAATCCAAAAACAAAGGGCCATGTGGTTTTGGCTAAAATAATCTTAACAAAGCTCTCAAAGCTTCCTCCTCCTTTTTTGAGATAAATAATAAAGATAGATGGATGCCGGACCACTTCTAAGCTTAGTAGGAATAACAAGCCAATGATTGTTAGTTGTATGTAGCAATAAAGTCAGAGTCAAATTTAGAATAACTTTTGACTGTTTTAATTTAGTAAGCAAGTGCTTCACATGGACTGGTTTAGCTAATAAAGTATGAATCAAATTTAGGAATGATGAATTACTAAAAACATTAATGTTATTAATATAGTATTTAGTAATATCAATTTAGTTGATACGGATTGGTCAATTAATTCTAAAGTAACTAAAAAGATGATTAAAAGATAAAAACTAAACGAGTAAAATTATCCAAGTATATGACATAAGAATGTAGAGCATTGTTTTTAACATCGATCTTTTCTTGTTGTTGTCTTGTTGTTATGTTCAATTTTTTTGAGATTGCAGGGGGATAGGAAATGTAAAAATTATGGGTTCATTTGAAAATATAACAAGTACATCTAACAAAAGAAAATGGATTCATGAACCGTGCATTCCATTATTGAATGGTCAATACAATGAAGAATTGGGTACTCTTAGGCTAGAATATGAATTTCCAAGAACTGTCCAGAGGTTGTTGTAGTCCAAGGTGTCATAAGAAACATTGCATATTAAATATTATGCATTGTCAAAAAAACATTAAATGATAGTACTATCAGCGAGGATTACCAGAAAAAGTCAGAAGGGAGTGTAGCATGTTTTTAGAACGTGTATTATTAAAAGTCATAAGTTATATGAGGGATGTGTTTCTTTATCACAAAATAGATATCCGTTTTGTTTACCTTTCTTAGCCATCTTCCTTTGTGTCCTACCAAGAGTTTTTTAAAGATGTTTATTGGCTCCTCTTTATTCTAAAGAAGAGACTACGCAATCGCTAAGTCCCTGTTGTGCCTTCCCAAGGTGCCACCTCAACTCCTTTGCTGAAAACTGCTTCATGTGCCTCCAAGGTAATATCTCACTTATTGAACAATTTATGAAGAATAAATTGATGAATTCTCAAGTTTATTATGGATGAAAGTAGATTTTACTATTTACAAAAGAGGAGCCATACGCGACTAGCGGTTTATTAGTTAGTGATGTACCAGTCAACTCTATAAGTGAATTTCGAAATGTTGTCTCTTACGCTTTGTCTCATATCTCTTCATTAAGATGTAGAGAGAGAAGACTCCGGCCAGCAAAGGACCAACATAACTAAGAGCCACTTCACCTTGCAGCTACTGCCCCTTCATTAAGATGTAAATTATATAATAATGAAATGTATAATTACTAAAAGATCTACTGGTATGGTTGGGTTAGTCAGGAGGCTACGGAGCGATATAGATATTTATATAGTATATAGTATTGTTCCCAAAGATGGCAAAAGTGTTCTTCCATACTGGTTACATATATTGAGACAAAAGATACGTGGAAGGCTTATATGTCAAAAGCATTTTGACCACCATTTTGCGTTTGATGAAAATGTTATTTGGTGTGAAGATTCTCATGTAAATGTGTTCGAAGATTTTGGAGAAAATGAGGTACATTTAATATACTTGCGAAATATGTTGGAGCGATAGATGTTCGTGTCTTAAAATTTGCTTATTTTCTCTTAGCACCTTATAGAGGACAGAGTGGATCAAATACAATACGGGGGCTAGTGAGTTAAAAAGTCATGGGTATACATTTTCTGCTAATATAGGTGCAAGGTTTGATAGATATACAAGTTGCTGAATATCAAGCATAGAAGAGGTGTCATTTCGTGATGTAGGCAAAACAATTGCAAGTAATATTTGGAAAGAAATTCAAAAAATATATCCGTTGTTTATTCCCAAATTGTTTTAGGCTCAAATTCGATTCGTACTCCAGTTTCAAACTAGGGGTTAATTTTACTAAACAACAATCTGGGAATAAACATCGGATATTTCTTTTGAATTCCTCTCCAAATATTACTTACAATTGTACTGCTTAAATTACGAAATGACACTTCTTATGTGCTTCAAATCCGACAACTTGTATATCTATCAGTGCTTCCATCCGTATTAGTTGAGCACATGTACCCATGACTTTTCGACTCACTAGGCGTCTTGTATTTGATCCACTCCGTCTTCTGTAAGGTGCTAAGAGAAAATATGAACGCATTTCAAATTGTAAAACACGAACATCTATCGCTTCCAACATATTTCGCAAGTATATTAAGTGTACCCCCTTTTCTTCAAAATCTTTGATCTTTCACGTGAGAATCTTCACACCATATAGCATTTTTATCCAACGCCACAATAAATGACGTCGTGGTCAGATATGGTTTTGAAATATAAGCCTTCAACATATCTTTTGTCTCAATATGTAATCACTATGGAAGAACACCTTTTCCATCTTTAGGAAGACTACTATATACTACATGAATGTCCTCAGTAGTCATAGCTTCCTAACTAATCCAACCACACCAGTAAATCCTTTAGTAATTATACATTTCACAACTATATAATCTACATGTTTTTGAAGATATTTCTGAGACAAAGCGTGAGAGACAACATTTCAAAATTCACTTGTAGAGTTGACTGGTTCATCATTAATTAATAAACATATTAAGTAAATTCTTGTGTGGGACTCAAAGGAAGATGGCCATAGAGAGAAGGGAAATAAAACGGACAACTGTTTTCTTATAGAGAAACCGGTCTCTCACATCTATTTCTCCATAAGAATACACGTTCTAAAGACACACTCCTTTCTGACTTTTGGAAAACCTCGCTGATGGTACTATCACTTAATGTTTTTGACAAGATATAACATTTAATATGCAATGTTTCTTGTGACACCTTGGATTATAACAATATGCAGTTCCTAGAATTCTTATTCTAGCCTAGTAGTTCCCCGTTCTTCAATGTATTGACCAATCAATAATGAAATGCACGAATCCACTCTTTTTTGTTTTAGATGTACTTTATAACATAGGGACGTGGGAGGGGGAGAACACGCCATAGTGCAACAAAGTTTGGTCACAGCCTATAACCGTGTACTGTAACTTAAGTAGTAGGGCTTGGTGGCTTTCTTGCTGTTTATCCAGGGGATGATGGTCTTGTGTCTTGTTTGGTGAAGCCATCCACTCTTTATCAGAAAGTGTGAACGAATGTGTCCACCTTCCAAACAGAAGGGAGTGAAGTGGGCACTGGGCACCATAAGTTGCAGTTGCTTGAGCAGAGTCTTCCTTCTTTTTTGAGTGTGGACAATGGTGTAAAGAAAGTCTGCAACCTTGAGGATACTATTCTCCATGAAAAAGAATACCCTTCATGCATACAGTAATGTTGTTCACTTTGTGTTTGTCTTTTCTTCACTCCTTGCAAGTTTGTAACTATCGCAGTTGTGCTTGATCACTGCTCGTTCCCTCTCAGAAGTTCATTCCATGATCATCGGAAATTTCGGCAGGCTTCAACAACAGAGGCTACTAGAAAAGGGTTTTATTTGGGAGGGGAGGATTGGCCGAGTTTGTTGTCCTGTTGCCCTCATCTCGAACTATTCTCTTCCTGTGAAGCTACTATGTCGGAACAAACCTTCTGGCATCATCGCACGCGATGAAATGAAACAATGAAGTTCACAACGAGTGTGGGATGGGGGGAGCATGGCAAGGGGCCCGCCTGCCATTTGCTGGAAATTTGTCAAGCTCGGCTTCTGCTAGAGTGCCCTCTGGACCTGTCTGCTCTGTCACTATTCCTTCCCACCTTCTTGCCCACGCACAGGGGCAGCCCAGCGCCCTCCCCTTGTCTCAAATCTAGTGTCAAAAATGCAGGGATCATATCACATTTATCTGGGCACCGAAGGAAAGAGGAGTTGGTGGGCGATGGCGAACGGGGCCCGTCTTCATCAACCAAACGCCAGTGCGTGACAAAACTCGCACAGGGGTCTGAAAAATCTGGAGGAAAGAGCGGTGTGCTAAGTCCTCCATTCCGAGAATTGGGAGGTCACGTGCTGATTGATGGAGAGCCGTGGTACAGGACTGCGGAGCTGGGGCTTGTGGATGTGGCACTTTTGGATGCCGTCATTATCTCCAATCCGACAGGAATGCTAGGCTTACCATTCCTCACTCGGAACCCAGATTTTTCTGCCAAGGTGACATTCTTCTAGTTTTGTGATTGTTTAGAAAAGGAGGAAATGAGATGGAATCGCTGCCTGACTACGCCTGCCGATTGGAATGACCACTTGAGGAACCTAATTGTGCAGATTTTGACCATAACCCATTTAAAACTCTGGCATACAGATTTATGTGACGGAGGCAACGGCCAAGATTGGGCAGCTGATGATGGAGGAGCTGGTGGCCATGCATGCAGAGTTTGTCCAAATCTATGGAAGGCCCAGAGCTGTACCTTCTTGGTTGGACCTCTCTGTGCTTACCACATTGCCGGAAGCTGTGAGAAACCGACTTGTTGGTAAAAGTGGAGCTGGCAGAGCAAATTGGCATCCCCTCTACAGGTTGTTAATACATACTCCTTGGTTTCCTTCCTTTCGCTTTTTGCTTCCTACCAATTTCAAAATAACACATGGACTGGTGGGTTGGGTGGGGAACATGTGAACAGCAAAGCAGACATCAGACATTGCATGACAAAGGTGCATTGCCTGCGATATGGTGAACAGGTCAACATGGATGGTTGTTTGCAAATCAGGCCCTCAAGCTCTGGACTGGGCATCGGAGCTTCCAACTGGTCTATCTTAGGGGCCAGGCGAAATGTTGCCTACGTAGCTGCATCTCTATCAACCCCAAACCATGCGATGGCATTGGATATTTCTGCACTTAAAGGATGTCAAACACTTCTCTTTTGTGATGTTGAAGCTTCAGATGAATCATCAGCAACCACTGAAGTAAAAGTAGGCATGGAAGGCAGAGAGATTGAGGCTAAGGCTGGAGAAATTTTGCGAGGAGAGGGTGGAGCACAAGGATCTGAGAATCCTGTGCCAGCTAGGCAGTCATCCACTGGTTCGGCCGGTTCCCAAAGACTGACAACAGCAACCAGCGGGGGGTCATCTTCAAATCCACTCCGTGCAGGGCCATCAAGTGGCAGTGTCGTGGTGGCCCAGAAGCCTCCCTCAGTGAGTGGGGCTCCCTCAGTGATGTCAAGTGAGAAAGGAGGGAAGGGGTCCAGCAGTGAAGGAGGGGGTGCTATGCGGCCAGATACAGCAAGTCCAGATGTGAGAACCGAGGTGGCATCACTATGCAAAGCAGCAGTTGAGACCACTAAGAGGGGTGGCTCTGTGCTGATCCCAGTGAGTCCCTTTGGAGTTCTGCTGGAACTTCTGGAGGAGATGGCTGTGCATCTAGGTTCTGCCAATCTGGCGTATGTTCCTCTTTTCCTCTAATATTCGCTCTTTAGCATGTGCTGTCTTTAGACGCTAATCACTTGATGTTTTGTGCTTTGATGAGTAGCATACGACTTTAAATCAGTTGGATTTAGGTTAGGAATCATGGTGTATTCAGGTTTGGTGTGGAATTTTTCCTGATACTCTCTTCTGTGTCCTGCCCCCACCTGCCCCCTCCCCTTTCCTAACCTTAATACTGAGGTGAGCAGGCACATTCCGATGCTCTATATATCCCCTGGGGCTGAGGAGATGTTGGCATATGGCAATACTGTTCCTGAGTGGCTTTGCCTATCTCGACAAGATAAGGTGAGATCAGCTGAAGTCGCCCTCTCCTGAAACCTAGTATTTTGTATCTTGACAACGCCTTCATAATAATCAATCTATTTTCAGCCTTTGATTCGGAGTGTGATAGAAAAGAACAGAGTACTGGTGAACAGATGTGTTGGAGGGGAGACCAAGGGGAAGTTACTGGACTTCGCTTGCTGTAGCCTTGTGGCCATAGACCACTGGATGGAGCAGAAAGTTTGGGAGGGAGCAGGGAAAGGGAAGAGAGCAAGATAGTACTGAGTTGGCAGGGCAGCTGTATGCAGGGGAGCCTCTGTTTGGTTACGTGGACCTGATCCGGGAGGAACGATTGTGCTATTTTCCAGCACTCTATTCTCCAGACCTGCTGTAAGCTGATTTGCTCTCCTGCATTGCTAAAAATCTGGAGGATTGAAAAAGAAAATCAGCCGCAACTCTGAATGCTCGCTAAATACTATCCATGCCTTCAATACCTCAGGAAGTACATATGGAGGGGATCTTTTCATCAGGGAATTTGCACCTTCTGGTTGCAGTCGCTAGGTGTTAGGCAAGCAGTACTTTTCTTCTGTATTCTGTCCTGCTATGTACGGGCTTCAAGCCCTCCTTTAGGCCCTAAATGGACGGGATGAGATGCTGTACCTCCCCTGAATCTATTTCTTTCAGACAAAATCCATCCATCGATCTACATGATGCTCAGGGTAAGACTCTGGGTTATACTCTTATTCCTGTCGAGCTTAGACCACTATTGCTTGGACAGGCACTAGTTTCTGGAGCACTTATTACCCTTTTGACTGATTGCTTAGCTAATAGCTTTTAATTTTGTGGAATCATGGTCCCTTTGGCAGGAGTACATGGCAAGAGCCTTGTATAGTGTTTGCAGCACACAGCAGTTTGCGGATTGGACCGGCAGTGCAGCTTCTCAATCGCTGGTCCCACAACTCCCTCTGCTTGCTCATCCTCACCGAGGTTCTCTACAGAGACATCTGGCAACCTACGTTACGTGTGCCTTCACTAGTTTCGTATGTCAGTTCAGTATGTCTCATTCCTGCATTGATGGTGAAAATAAACTGCTTTAACCCTCTGATCTAATGTTGATGGGCTTTGTTCTTGTCACAGTCGAACCTTGACAGGCAACTTTCTCTCGCACCATTTCAGCCACTGGCAATTCAAGTCCTGGAGCTGCCTGTCCACTCAAGGCTGAGGTCAGCATCCACTGTACTCTCTCTGTATCAGTAGTTCTTGGTTTGTTCTACTTTGTCGTCCCATGAGCCTGCCCATGGCCGTGTGTTGACGGTATAAGCTTTCCTCTTTCTTTCTTTCTTTCTCTCTTTCACATTTGGCTTCTGTTGACAACTTACGGCCGAATTGCTGTGCCTGCTACATTGACAGCCCAAAGGAAGCGGCATCTATCATACAAGAATTGGAGTCAAGAGTCACCTTGGTGAGTCCCAAAACAGGTGTTTTTCTTTTGTTCTTCATCTGCTCTTCTTACACTAGATTATCACTTCTGGGCTCTCAGCGGTGCTTGCTCCTCTTCAAGATGTTGCAGATACTAACTTCACTGTTATGAACTTGTCACCACAACAGGTACCAGAGTTCCTCCTAAGCAGACTGGAAGCAACGCATGACACAAATACAGATATAAAGTCTAGACTCACTTATAGGATGGGTCAGGTCCTTCGAGTGCCTAACTTCGAGAACGAGTTGGAAGTTGACATGTCAGCAGAACTAGCACTCCAAGTTCAACCGAAACCTGTAAAGCCAAGCAAGGTGGCAGCAGCTTTTCTCCACGCAGACCTGTGTATTAAGGATGGGCTATGGTCACTGGAAGTCCCGAGTCCTGTCAAGTTTCCAGGGGATCCATTACTAGGGTTACACAGCTATCACTGGGGCCAAGTAAATGTGGACGCCCTGTTGACAGCATTAAAAGATCGGGGTCTGTTTGATGTATATCTGCGAGAGCCTGCAAGCAGGGATTCCTCTGTGGAAATTGACGACTGTGTGGCAGAAAAGGTGCAAACTGAGGTGAAGAGCACTGTAGTAGAAATTCTCAATCCTTCTCATGCCTGGATAGAGGTTCGACCAAATGGTAGCCACATCAAAGCTGAGGAACCCTCTCTCCGGCGGCTTGTTGCGGAAGCAGTCAAAAGTGTTTTGCATGGGCTTTAAGTGATTCATATACACCTACTATCCAACCATCTGCCCTCAACTCTTTGTGAATTATGTGCACCAGTTTTTCACCTGCCAAAAATCCTCACATTTTACTGCTCTCAGAAGGTATATACTCTGAACATATCTAAATGCAAAAGACAGGGGGACAAGTATCTAAACTGGCAAGCTGTAACACAAGAACTTGGAAATGAACTGCTCCACATATGTTATGGTTTTCGAGTTTAGTTGTCTATAAGTAACCTGCAGGGTACAGTCTCCCACTAGTGTCAAAGAAAGTTTACATTAAAGAGATTTTATCCATTCTTCGACTTTCCAAGCTTTAATCTCTACTCTGGATGGAGTTTGGTGGCTGAGACTCCTTTTAGAGCTGATTGTCTAAATCAATAGATCCCAATCCTACCTGATGCATAACACTTTCTTTGGCAGCTTTTTGTGAAGATTAGTCAGAGGGAGACAAAACAAGGAAGAGTTCCAATGCCTAAGTAAGACCCAAAGGAATACCAAATGTACACGAGATAGATTGTCTACACAACTATCTTGTCCCTGTAACCAAATACATCCTCCTGCATAATCAATGTTGATACCCTACAAATTCACTAAACCCTACAAAGGCCAGGACTCAAGGTCAAAAGCATCATAAGATTGGACAGATATGGGTAAAATGGAAAGTCAACAGATGTGAGTACACCAAATGAGGACAATTCTGGAGGAGCAGACCAGTTCCTTAGGTGAGGGCATCAGATGTTCAATACCTCTTTAGACTAGAAAGGACAAATTTGTACATTTCAACAGGATTGCCCGTGGACATTTCTTGAATACAGTACATGCTCAGTCTTCACTTGAAAGAAACTTGACTGCGGTTGTTGATCAAGGCCCAATAACCAATAATACATCAAGTAAGAAAGTGGAACTCTGAACATTTGTTATTATACAACCGGGTGTCCTACCATGAGAAAGCCCAAACACCCCCTTCATACCACACATTCTGTCTGCAGGCCAAACATCCTGCCAATGAATGTGTTTTTTCTCAAGACTCTTCTATGTCTGCACCCTAGTGTTTCATCTAATCAAGCCCCCATCCCATTATCAGTTGGGGGCATACCTGTTGCTGTGAGTAGATTGTCCCAAGAAGCCCTCAAAATCTTTGTGGCTCCCTTTTACTCCCTCTAAACAACAATTCTACCAAACTTTGCTAGTTCATGACTTCTATACAGGCCTTTACCATGGCCTATCCCACTGCTTTTGGCAAACTTACCATCCTGCGAGCCAATACTTGTACAGGGGCCTCAAACCCAAACATTGTTTTCCACTCTTTCTTTGCTCAAAACCCCATCCTTGCTTCACACCCTTTTGTCCATTTTAGTGATGCAGAGAAGCAGACAGCTGGTTTCCTTGATCCATCTCACTTCTCCACCTTTACCGACTAACAATGCATCTGATCACCATGCTTCAACCCGTTCATTATGGTGGTCGATTGTGTTTACCATGCGACCATTCTTGACCTTTGCTTTGTTGCTGCGCTTAGATGGGAGCAACAGACGGTGGGCATACTGGTCATAATCCACTTTGGCATCTTCCCGCTGCACAGAACTGTGACGTTCATGACCATTGAGGAGCACACCCCCATAGTCATTGTCTGGCTCGTCAGCATCAGGAGTTTCTGGACCCAAGGGTGCTGGTCCATGCTCCAAGAGTGCCTCTTGACGGCCCTTCAGTGTGCGGAGGATAAGAGTTTTGAGAAGGTTCATGACTTGAACAGCATGCATCAGAGCTGTCAGTGGGTCGGCCATCTGGAGCAACAAATTAGCACAATGAGGCAAAAGATAGTATGGCAGGGTTTCTTAAGGAAGCATCCCCAAGATTCGAGATGACAACATCTCAAAAGATCGGAAAGCTAGACACATGATGTCCAAGGGCTGGAAGAGACCAAGAAAACTAGAACCATCAAAAGCAAAGGATGGAGTGAAAAGGACTGGAAGCTAGACCCTATGAAAGGACGGGTGCCAAAGGACTGGAAGAGGACAAGCAACCAAGAAAACTAGAAGCCAGAGGCATTTTGATACATCCCTGTTGTTGGAGACACGGCCAAGAGGCTTCAGAGAAATTTCCATAAAAATCGCATCAGACACAGAGATGGGAAGTTGATACCAAGGTAGGTGATGGCTGCAAAAACCTACCTGAGTCATATTGGGAGCAAAGACCATGGCAATGTTACGAGAATTCATCTTGTTAGTGACCTCCTCCTGCACGACATCAGCCATCAAATTGACAGCCCAGTCTAGCAATGCAGCTTGTGTGGGAGGCAGCAGCTTCACGAGAGCCACACTCTCCTCCTCTGTGTGGCATGACAAGACCTGCTCTGGGGTCAATGCATCCAATATTCCTTGAGGAAGCTCCCGAAACCATGCCTGCAGAAAATCCCATATCAACCATGTTGGTTCAGCCTACTTTAGAATTTTAGACTTGGAGTACCATGTGCCTGAACTAAGGGTGTGAATTTATTGGCTCTGTCCTGCAAGGGATAGAGGCATTGTGGAGACATCTTGCCTAGGGGGAGAACTAGGCTTATCCATTAATGGAGGGTTGATGGGCATGATTCATGAAGCCATGGAAAAAGTATAAAACAAGGGATAGAGGCATTGTGGAGATATCTTTCCTAGGGGGAGAACTAGGCTTATCCATCAAGCCTAGTCTATGGAGGGTTGATGGGCATGATTCATGAAGCCGTGGAGAAAGTATAAAACAACAACCCCAAAATCACCGAAGGAAAGAGCAAGGACAGAGCCTCTTGTGGCGGAGCCGCTTGTTATTTTCCCTCTTTGCTCTCATTGACTGCATCAAAGAGCACAAAACACTAACCTTGATGAGGCCAGCAAGGCAGTGGAGGTCAATATCTAAGGGCACAATGCCCTTGTTGAGTTGGTCCCTCACATGTTCTTCATGGCTGTTTTCTGCATTAATCCTGAAGATGCCCTCAACCTGCAAAAGTGCACAGTTCCTCAGGTAAGATTTTATGCTGCAACTTTTCTCCAACTCCAAACGCAAACAACCAGGGGACAACAGCAGCTATTGTCCCTGCTTAGGCACCCGCAGTCAATTCAAGGGAAAGGGATATTAAAGTGAACCTTCAAGCCTCCTTGGTAATAGAGTCGCTCCTGCATAAGAAGAAGGATGGTGGGGACACTATTGCCTCTGGCATCGTACGCGCATTGCATCGACTCTGCCGACACTCCAAACACACTTTGACTGCCATACCATGCATGCACATGAACTATATTAGATTTATCATTCTGTTGCATCAAGAATGCAGCAAATAAACTCTCGATTGCACAAAAGACAATTATGACCTTCTTTTTGCAACAGATCGCCACTTCCATGAGCCTCATACTTATTGATAGCTCCAAAAGTGTTCAGCCCCAATCTACCAGGTTAGACATGACCTTAGAACAGGGGACTACACCCTTACGTGAAAGAAACGAAAAGTTAGAGGAAGGTAGAAGACAAGGCTCTTCAAGGGGATCAAAGGGGAGCTACTACCTTGCACATAATTATAAGAGTAGCCTAGCTTATAGAAACTGTACACCAACACGTGTTCCATGCTCCAAAGGTAGTAATAGACAGGTGTGATGGTGTCTGTATTCAACGCAGAGATACATGTATAGCTAGAAGAGCAAGGGGAAGGAGAATGTACACTGGGCACTGGGCATCCTCACATGGCTATATAGAATATACTTGGATGCACTCCATATTGGAGCTCTCCCTTCTTTTGGATTGTCATGCACAATGACAGAAAATATCTTGCTGAAACCAACCAAACTACAGAAGCATTTGACAGAAAATTCATATCTTGCACTTTAACCCCTCACAATCAAACTATTAAGGAAACTAAGGAAACAGGCTTTCTCAGCACGACCACTGGCGCTCTTGCTGTCCCGGTGGCACTGTTCCATGCTCTCATGCACAAGACACTGTAGACCTAATTTTCCTAGTCGTAGCGAAGAGGCAAGACAGAAGAAATGGAGGGGAGAAAACCTGGCACTGGGCACCCGCCGTGGAATCTCAACCTCAAATTCTTCAGGTAGGCCAAGAAAACCATTGTAACGATCGAAAGTGACATGGGCAACGTGCTGGACATCAGTCGGCCAGCCAATATCCATTGTGTTCTCCTCCTGCGCTGCATGGCAAGAAGCCACTAATGAGCGCCTTACTGTAGCCAATAAGAGCGCCACCATCGAAAGCTGAGCCCTTTCCCTCTCTTGCTCGTCGCTATGCCGGTATGATCCCGGCTCGCCCCACCTTCCGCGGGTGATTCGGTACTCAGGACCGGCTGTGCTCTCACACGCTTCATCTTCAAAAAGCTGCCCCCGTAAGCAATCTCCATTAGCTCCTGGAATATGGATGAGGGGAGAGGCTGGGTTCCCGCTGTAGCCCTCTGTATCCGTGTCCGAAATGTAGTTCAAGGAGCTGATAAATTCTTCAGACTCGTTATTCTCCGGTGCGTAATGGCCCGAATGCCTTGTTGTTGGGAGAACTGAAGTCATGTTTGCCTCTGTTCGTGTGGAAAAGAAGGGTCTGGCCAGCTCCGGATTGCAGTGGGTGCGGTCCTCCACTCCACTACTACGTGTGTGAGTCTGACGTTGGGTCTTCAATCTGCCCAGATTTTCTCGCGGTGCACATTCCTTCGTCATCTCATGGGTGAGTCTGTAACAATCAGACAATCCACCAATCAACTCCTATTCAGAGCCCAACAATCTGCGATCGTCTTGCCAAGACACACTCCTCTCAGCTCATATCCCACCCCTGAACCACAGAAAAGTGAGCTGTTTTAAAGCCAGGAGAGAGCACCCATTATTTTCAGAAGCATACAGAGGTCAAAATTGAACTGCTCTCCTCTACTCTTCAAGGCCTTTGGTGCTTAGGAGTAGGACCTTAAAACGACCACAGGACGGACCACAGGACTCACCAAGTGTGGTCGTACATCGCTTGCTGAAAGTAGTCAGACACTCTGTTTCCAACAGGATCGTCAACATGAACCCACAAACTGGGATGAGACAGCTCTCGACCTAACAGTGACTGAGCAAATAGTCCAAGCTTGAAAACGCTCCACAGTCTGCCCTCTGCCCTCCTCAAGTACCTGCATGGAATATACACTCCTGCCCTGCACTGTTCCTCTGAGGGCCCACACTTCCCCAAAGAATAACACATTAAATATACACTCCATCCACCACACTGTCCCTTTACTACTACTAGTACTAGGTTTCTTTATTTTTTTTCTCTTTTTTATTATTTTTCAAAAGGACCATAGTATGGAGGGAGACAAAACTAGGTTTAGCATAAGACCTATTTAGGGGCCTGATCTGTGAGCTGTCGCTCCCAGGTGTCTCCCTTTTCTTTAAATTTGTTTTTAAAGAAGACCTCTGTTTTTTTGGGATGCTGTTATTTTCATTGATTAACTTAGCTATTTGTTTTTAAGGGATGAGGAATCTTGATGGCACCCTAAATTTACATCTCTACTGCTGACTTGGTAAGAGTGCTTTGAAAACAAATTCTTCACTTAACCAAGTATAGCAGCCAATGGACCAAGCTTTTGTGTCCATAAAAAATGATATCCATAGAGGGCAAACATCCGGCCGCATTGTTCTTCCTAGAGCAGCCCGGCAATTACCACGCACACACTAATGTTGAAGGTGCACCCACGAAAGAGGACTCCTCCCGAGGCCGCACCATGATTTATTGATTAGCATGCATATCGACCAAGTTGAAAATTGCAATGCCAGCCATGGAAGCGGCGCTCAAAAGCAGGTGTTCAAGTCTGAAGAGTTGGTTCTTTGAAGTTTGGTGAATTGTTGCATGGTGGTTGTTCTTAACGGTCAAAAATCACAAGGCCGGCCGCCGGCCATGGAAGCAGCACTCAACAGCCGATGTTTAGTCTGAGTGCCACCCAGTGATTTTGGGCTCCGATCCTGCTACCTTCTTGATCTCTTCCTTTCCTGTGCAGTGTCCATGATCCTTATGGCGAAGTCACTTTGAGTCTCTTTTGTGAGCTGTTGCTTTTGGGTATTTTCCGGGTTATTAACTTTTCTTTTAATGTCGATATCCTGCTGGTTCAAAACCCTCCCAACCCATTGAAATTTATATGCCCTAATTGTTATAAAACTCTTGCTCACTTCCACTTTACAGAGGATAAATGTTAATTCATGACTACCAGAATTATGGCGGTTTCATTTTTTAACAGGGAAGGAAAAAAGAAGGGAAACCCACTTATGTTTTTTTCCTGGATGTCAAAGCAATAAAATTTATTTAATATTGCCTAGTGGCAATAATGACTTTGATAGAGAATTAGATCAGTGGAAAAAGACAAAAGGACCTGAGAAGGCATGCCAAATTTGAAACACTCCCTGGCTATTTCCAGCCTTTTTTAGAAAGTTTTATTTACCTGTTTATGTGCTCTCTTTTGTAACTTAAGGGAGACTTTGCATCATGTTCAAGTCAATGGAAAAAAATGTTTGGTCAAAGAACCTTACACCATGTCAAGGCTCCCATTGTGCCTTGTTCAGAAAAGCTAAGTTCCTTCATTCACCATGGACAGAGATAGCACAATGCTGATCATTCACTGTATCTCTGTCCATGGTGAATGAAGGAACTTAGCTTTTCTGCCCCTTGTTTTCTGCAAGCAGCCCAATTCCCATGAATCCATCCCCTCTCTGCAGTAAATCCACAGCACCCACCAATGTAATGAAAGCAGAGTATGGGCACACGTGATGACAGCTTCCAGCCGCCATAGCAACCAAGCACAGCCTTTACTGCACCCCACTCTGCAGGTGTTGCTTCCCACTAGAGGGACGTGGGCTGCAGATGGAGGCGCATCGACATGAAGACTGAACCTAAGTACTCAAGTGGAGCACAGGATGAAGAAAAAAACAAGTCCAGGCTGCCTGACGTCTCTCATATGAGTGACCATGAAAAGCAAACATTATTATCACTGCCCATGGGATCATCTTATGTGAGTGAAGAGACTGTGTCGATGGAAGTTCCAAAGCTTATGCATGGCGCCAATTTGTGAGGCACATGAGGTCAGCGAGACGAAAGAGCTGGACAAAGCCCATCAAAGTTGTCGATGTGCAGATGCAAAGCAGGAAGAGCAGGTTTGACTCTATTTTAGTAGGACTGCCACCAGCATGAATGACATACAACCTACCTACCTACCTTCCTTGTTCCCAAACTAGCGACATATCATTGCCAGTCTGGCTCCTCACCAAAAAGTTCCATTAAAGTGGAGGGATACCCGCCTACTTAATACTTACATGGGTATTACATTGGGTTCAACAGAGAGGCCTGGTGGCAGGATAGGGGCGGAAGGGGCACTAGCTCCAGTGCCATTTGTCAATCTTGCAACTTCATCTGAGTAACTCTACAGTACCTTACAAGTAGTGAGAAGCCCAGTTTCCTATGATATGAAGAGTAATGCGATTAACAGGGATTAGGAAATGCTTCTTATCATGTGAGGATTGTCACATGGGTACCATATAATTCCATATGGACACATGCAGAGCAAACTATATACCTGTGAATTTGTCGCACCAAGGATAAGTTGAGGGAGGTGAACACTTGACCCATTGTTCTAGTGAATTTAGAAGGTCAAAAATGACCCACAGAATGACATAGAACCCATTGTCATTCTATGGAATGAGATCTAACCCACCTTCTAGCCCAAATTTTTAAAATGGGGCTGGCACATTCTTTTCAGTTTTTGTGCTTTCTTTAGATTTATGTGGGCCCTTGATTGGCGACGGGACTAGGTTGACGCCACCTTGTGAGAATGTACCAAAGCTTAAATTGAAGTTATGGACACCCAGAGGAAGCTGTAGTGGGTGAATGTGTAAATATCCAAATGTAGTCAAGGTTTTGACTGATACAAAAGCGGCAAAGAATAAAGGAGCATAAATGCCACATGAACCATGATCACATCAATGTCAATCCTTTTGTATCCCCCCACCTAAAACACGTCTCCCGAAGGAGGAGCTCGCAGTTCATAGGAATGTTGTTCCATTTGATGATGAATCGTATATCGTCAACACGCTACCTAGTGATCTCTCCGCGGATGGTCCAAGTATTCTCTGACCAACTGAACTTGATTATTGCTAACTTTTATTGCAGAAAAGATGAATTTTTTGGTATAATTTCCACCCCACCTAGTGAACCTCTTATATCAACAAGTGAGTGTGGGGGAAAAGGGGAGATTGAAGGATGGATAACCCATACTTGAGGAGCCTGCAATGCAGCCATTCTTTTAGTGGCGAATAATCGCCAAATTTCGACCTCAAAAAATAAAATCGAATATTCTGTCGCAAATCCACTGTTTTTTCATGGATGAAATCGCCAAATTTCTCCAAATACAAAATAAATTATGGATGAATTCGCCAAATATGGATGATATATATGGATGATGGCACATATGTGGATGAATTATAGTGGATGAACAGAATAAATGGCTATTTCCTGCAAAACTCTGTAGCCACTCGTGCTATTTTCCAAATTTCTTAAGAAAAACACTGCTGCAATGATAGAGACTGAATTGTTCGGTAGAGGGTAATATTAATCATGGACGAAACGACGAAACGTCAGAAGTCAGAACTCAAGTACCAAGGTCCGAGACTTATGTACTCTAAGTTTTCGAACGCATGAACTCGGTACATATCAGTCCTTGAACGAAGAGCGTAGGTAACGTTACGCACGACCCAAATCGTGCAATCGTGTGCACCTTGTTTGGTCGGCCATTGCCGGTCACCTGCTCCAACCAACGGGGAGAACCGGCAGCCAGTTACATGCTAGCCGACTGATTTCGAGGATTTCCGAGTGAAAATTGAAACCTCGGAAGTTTACCGGGTATGTTCACATAGGAAATTGACTATTGCAGTTACCATTAAGGGGAAGCAACCGACTCCCCAACCCACTTAGCCGGTTGGTTCTCAGAATGAGGGGCCATTGGCTGGTTCAACTGAAATTATTTGCCGGACGCTGACCTGCTCTCTCCCGATTCACGAGGTATCACCTACTCTAACCCTACTCATTTTCATATTTCTTCTGGGTGACCAGTGAAACGAAACGGATAGAAGTTGGAACTCTATAATTCCTCTTGTCACATCTGCTGCCCAGATTCGAACATCTTCGCTTGGTAGCAAAACTTAAGTGATGTTCCCTATACAATCAGGATACACTATCACTCTTGCATTTCATTCAAAGAACAGCCCAGGGCGTAAAATATAGTCACTTGTGCTTGAACCATATATACAGATGGGGATGCCCAATGCCCATTCAATTCTGACTCCTTCATGATTCTCTCACTATGGAGCAACAAACGCTCCAATAGTCATGTGCGAAATATTAGGTGGACCCCCCTACACTTCAATAAGTGGAAACTAGATAATTCATTCCACCCATAACTACTGTGAATGATAGATCCGTTAGCTTCCCAGTCCTTTATGAATGAGGGCCGTAATTATATCCCGAGGGACAAGGAAACAACAAAGCAATATAATATCAACCCAACTTAACTTCCATTCATCAAAAGTATGTAGCAGCAATCAGAGTCTCACGGAGACTGACAACTTCTTTGGGAAAACAGGGCTTCAATGCGACAACAGGAGCTCTGGGGCAATATCTCACTAAAGCCTATATTGGTCGACTGGTATAAATGTTTTAACTGGATCAAAGAGTGGGGCTCCTCCTATTGGCCTGCGCAGATGTTGAGTAGCAAATAGCTGACAAGCATTACTTACCAAACACGTCAGTGTTATGGTGTCGAGTGTCGACCGGATTGAGTGGAGGTTCCATTCATGACCAAATCCCATTCCATAAAACCCATCTAACAAATTCTAGTGCAATCTCTTACAAATCTTTCCAAGCTGGATAGGCTTACTTGGTGCAGCTTATTTATATAGTGCACACTGGAATCTGACTGGCTACAAGATCAGCGGGACTTCACTTGTCAAGCTCCTTCTGTACTAGCCTAGTTCCAGTTCACTTCATTCACTACATTGAATTTACTCAAAGCGGATCAACGTCAACTTAAGAATACTAGGTCAAGGTCATTCTCTTCAGCAAAACCAGTGAAGGCCTTTCAATCCCAGGCTAATTTGGATCTCATCACACTGAGCATTAGATCGGTCAGTGAGACCTTAGATCATCCACGTGCCTTGTTTATTCTAACTATTTCGAGTGACCACCCTATTCACCCAAAACTGTGAGTGTTTTAAACTTCAGGCTAATTTTGAAGCCAAATAGACTCAGAAACAGACTGGGATCTGGCTGGCAAGCTCAATACAATTACCCCCTTCACTCATTCATGTGCAATGCCAAGCTTTGAGGTGATTATAATCCCCACACCTATTCCGGGTTTGCTTCAATACCATGCCTCGCCACTGTCTTCAAATATAGCCAACCCACCTTCCAAGCCCCCAGCTTTAGCACCATGCCAGCCTTTCCTAGCTCATTGCCGCCAACATAGCCATCCTCTTCCCCCCATTGTCAATGCAGAAGGTGGCAGATACGGTATGGTCGGAATCCAGACATGATTCCAGTCTCTTTTTGCGAAGAAGCGGGAAGAATTTATGCAGTAATGCTTAATAAGAGCTCTGAGTTAAGAGGAAACTACATAGTACCGTAGTCTCTAGTTGGTGAATCCCCAGAAATGGGCAAGCATTTGCTGGCCACAAGCTGCCCCACTACCATTGTCATCGTCATTACTTCCTCATAATGTATTGCCCCTCTTTAGCCGCAGCTAACCACAGCAGTTGATGAATATTTTGGTACACTTCTTAGAAAACCTGGAGTTCAGGCATTTGCACCAGGCCAGTTCCTCCAAAATTCAAATCCAATTATTAATCCTCTCACATGTTATTGAATTTGTGTGGGTAGGTATCTGATCAGTTCATTATTTGATTGACCATATAGTTTTTTTGTGTGTGCTGTTTGGAGAATCCCAAAATTGCACTCATGGGAGGGAAAGCTCCCTTGTTTTACTTTTTTTTTAAGTGAAACACCCTATTAATCTAAACTAGGGTAGCCTGTGCCGTTGGCCCAAGTGTCCAATGTCATCTAAGCCCAAGTGCAATCTCCTATGTATCCAAAGGCATCTCCCATGTGCGTCTCTCATGTCGAGCCCATCTAAGCTTAGTGTGCAATCCCCAATGTATCCAAGTGCGTCTCCAGAGGCGAGGCCCAAATGCAACCTCTAGGGTAGCATCTGCCCGTTGGCCCAAGTGTCGAGTGTCATCTAAGCCCCCAAGTGTAAGATCTTCTATGTATCCTAGTGCATATCCTATGTCGAGGCCCAAGTGCGACCTCTAGTGTAGTCGTTGGCCCAGTGTGAAGAATTTGAAAATCTAAGACCAAGTGCAAGTTCCTATGTATCTCGTATGTCGAGGCCCAAATGCGACCTCTAGGGTAACCCCAAGTGTCAAGTGTCATCTAAGTCCCACTGCAATCCCCTATGTATCCAAGTGTGTCTCCTATGTCGAGGCCCAAATGCGACCTCTAGGGTAGCCTGTGCCGTTGGCCCAAGTGTCCAATGTCATTTAAGTAAGTTTTTTTTTCCACAGAGCCTACGACCAGATTTGAACCGGAGACCTTTCCCTTGATATCTCTCTCGTCGAGGCTCCAACCATTGTCCCATGAATGCCCACTTTGCCATTTTTGCTATTTTTTGTGAATTCCCATCGACCAAAAGCACTTGGAATTCGACATCTCCCACACCGCAGGTCCAAAAGTCGTGAGACCAAACCCGTGCACCCCTCCTCGTCGAGGGCTTTCCAACGGTACCAAGCACCAGGGCTGGGGCCTTGCGGTTTGGGACATCTCAATGTGACAAAACAAAACAAAACAAAACAAACGTCTTGCTTCATAGATAGATGAGAGCCTTAAGACATATATGACTCAATTTTCAAAGACTTTACCTATTTTGATATACTTTTTAGTAAGACTATTATAAGTTAAGCAGATATAAATAATTTTGCTACATACATCCACTTGCGCCCTTCCGAGTCATTTTTTCCATGAATGAGGTTGATTTTTTTATTCCTTTTTAAATGGAAACATTTGGGAACGACACCTCACAAATCAGGCCCTTTAATTATAGTGAGTGGAGAAAATAACCTCTTTCAAAGTAACCTCGCCATGAGGCGCCAAGCATAATGCTCAGCTAAGGGAAGGGGGAGAAGAACACACCACAGCAACAATGCAGCAGGATTTGAACCCAGAATTACCTAGGTGGCACTCAGTGCACTATCCAACTGAGCTACTGACTGGTGGTAAAGCGATATCCCAGTTCCACATGAGTGGATGAGCTGAATTTATTTTTTTCTTTTTTTGAGAATTTATGCCCTCTCCCATGTGAAGCACGATTCCGGCGCTATGGGTTTATTCTACTTCCTCTACCGGGTTTAGCTTTATCAGGGGAATGTAGTCAGTAGACGGACCAGGCAGAGAAGACGGAATCTCACGAAGAGGACGCAACAGACTCAAACATCCACACAGTGTTCATGCGAGCACTTGAGCGCACCGTCACTCAGTATTCGTACAAACGTGAGAGCAAAACCACCACCCTTACTACCACGGGAGTGTAGTTTAAATAGCATTAGGCCATAATCTAATCCTTGTGCCGCATGGCACTTACACACAGGCCAGCCAGATGTTGTTCAAGCCTGACCATAGAAAGAAGCCACATCATCCAGTTCCATCCTAATCTAATCCTAAACTAGCTGTTAGAGTAAGACAACATATAATAAAGCCGTAAGCTGCTGCCAGCTCATCCTCATGCATTAGGTAGAAGTTCATCCAGACTACATCTTAACTCCGTCCATCCCTTTTACATCATGCGCTCATCCTCCCTCCATTCATCTAAGGCAAAAAATAGGTGAGGGGGAATCCCATCTTCACACCCATCCACCAAAATTTGGACCATTTCTCAATATTTGCATGGCAGCCTTGCCAATCTTCTCTGCATCGTTCCCATTATCAGAAATGACCTGGAATTTGCTCCGAACATATTATAAACATGCTGGTTATAGACCCTTAATTACAGACTGACTTTTTTAAAGTTACCTTGCTTCAGTGCTTCATTTTTTCATTTCTCCAAATAGCTTAGGAGGCCACATGTAGGTTCTATCTAGCACTATGTGAAGTCTGGATTCCTACCACCTGTTTTTTGGATTGGATGGACAGAGTATGACTACGTTTGGATGAACTGTTGATGGGGATGAAGACCGGATGTGGCGGGGCTGACCGTTACGTAAGATCAGCTGGCGCAGCTGGGTCCCAATAAATTAGGGTTGTCTGTAGTTAACAACTAGTTTAGGATTAGGATAGATGAGCTGGCATCTTTGAGTGGTCTTGCTAGGAAGACATCTGGATGACCAATGTAAAGAGCCCATGTGGTTCAGATTAGATTACGTTTCTAATACTACTTAAGCCTATGATTAGAGGCAAAGAAGGTGGTGGATTTGATCTCAAGTGGTCTACGGTGTACTTATGTTGCAACTTGAGTGTGCATGATCTACTGGATAAAAGTGTCTTGGCAAGTGTGAACGTTTGTGTCAGATTCCATCCTATCTAGCAAGTCCCTGTCCTACTGTGCTACAATCCCCTTGTTGGTAATTCCCGGACAGAAAGGGGAATATATCCCCGGCCCCGGAATCTTGGTGGAGATGGGGGGCATTGTAATTCGTTGTTGTTGACGGATGAACCTAATCATTTTTGGGTAACTGTTTTTGGCAAAGAGGAATAAGGTATTGTAGCCAGGCGCAATGGTGGCGCTCTCTGCTCTTCGTTTTTGCCAAATCGTTGCTAACTTGTGCAAGCTCACGAAGCGTGTGTGTGCAGCAAGCCATGGCATCTCCTTCTAGCTCTCAGCCTTCTATTCCAGAGGTTACACCTGAGCTAAACTTTGAACTGACGTTTTTACACGAATTGCAAGCTCGCCTAAGCGAAGACATCTGCAAGTACGCGCCTTTTGATGCAAGTGCGCCTTGGACGCGGGAGGAGATAGTGCTTGATACGCCCTCTGATTATTGGGTTGCTCAGTTTGAGGCAAAGGCAGCATAGGAGGCTGCGAAGGTGGTTACAACGGCGGCCCAGAAACGTAAACAGAAACGGAAGCTCGATCAAGCTCTTCAAGGGGCTTGGGCGGGGAAGCTTCTACAGGAATTGCATGCGGAAGATATTGCCCAAAGAATTCCATTTTCTGTGCTCAAAGAGCGCATGCGAGCTGGTGAATTGTTTAGTTGGGCAGAGGTTGGAGTTCCCAAGTTCACTGTTTCTCGAGAGATTGGTCGTGACCTCGAGAGTTTCTCATTTCCCTACAAACCTAGTCTTTTGAGGCTGTGGGAGTTCATCAAAGGCGGAAGTGCGATTGTGTTTGCGAATCTCCACTCAGTTGGCGCTGCTGCTCCCGACCCTATCTGAGAAGAGGTCGTGGTTGGTGTGCTCGCACAGCGCTTTCCTCATTGTGCTACAGACATTGTCATCTTTCCTGGAAAAAGCTTCAAATATGAATGCATAGGGCTTAGCCAACGGAAGCTGTTGAGTACTCGTGCCACACTTTGATTGTCAAGGAGAGTGTTGTTCGCACAGTGGTGAAGGTCTCTTTTTGGCTCAAATGCGATCGAGAAGTTGGGGGGAAGCTGTCTACCTTCTACCCAAACACAAATACATCAACAGCCACTATGTGGCCAACTGGGAAGATTACATGCTGAAACCTCTGTCTTTGAAAAATTGAAGATTGCACTCACCTCGGCCCCTGTGCTCGCCTACCCTGACTTTACCAAAACCTTCCTTTTTCAAACTAATGCCAGTGATCTTGCCATATCTGCAGTGCTTAGCCAAGTCATTGATGGGACCTTGAACATGCAGTTGCCTACGCTTCTCGCCGATTAAATAAACATGAACGTAACTATTCAATTACAGACAAAGAAGCTTGGCTTGCTGTTGAGTTTGGTGTAAAGTATTTTCGTCAGTATCTATATGGCTATCCCTTTGTCATTGAAACTCATCATTTTCCATTAAAAGCCTTATTAACCCCTCGTGAACTAACCCGGCGTTTGGCAAGATGGGCCCTGATTTTGCAGGCCTATGATTTTAAGATCTCTTATAAACGAGGAAAGAATAACATCAATGCAGATGCCCTTACCCGTGGGGAGACCAAGCCTGCAGCCCCTTACGCCAGCTTGGATGATTTACTTCTTGTCTCTCCACCTTCCTCGCAACCTCTTCATGCTCCTCCTGTCACTGACCCCATGGCCTTGTGACACCTTTTGGATTTTCCCTATGTCCTTGTTGACTTACTTGATGCTTGGGACCTAGCTCAGTTTGATGTTCATTAATTTCTTGCTACGGTACTTAGTGTGATTGGCAGTTTGGCAAATCTGCAATTAGGTTTGACTCTGGTCCTTCCCTATGCCTTGTTCATTTTTCTCTAGCTTCTGCCATGCCTTGTTTATCCAGACCAAGGGACTGAGCAGTGCTTATAACTTCATAGGCAGCCACTGAAAGGATGACAGGATTAATGAAGGGAAGAAAACGGGGGCGGCCACTTTCCATTTCACGGACGTGACTTCCACGTGAGCGTGAGCGCGAGCGCGTACGCTCACGCGATGGTGACGTGGCGTGAGCGCAGGCTCACACCAATTGATGTGGCGTGAGCGTGAGGCCGACATATCCTTATCCTGCTGACGTGGCAGTCGTCTGAATGACGTGACATTTGGACAACTTGCCAGATGTCATGTCATCAGAAACATATAGCACCTATAGCCGAGGGGCCTATAGCCGTGGCATTCATTCATCCAAAACACCAAAAATAAAAATGCAGGAACGACTTGTGAAAGCATTTGCATCCATTCCATTTATTTTCGAACGACTACACACAAGAAAGAAATGGCACACATTGCACAACATAATTGGAGGTTGCACTGGCACCAAATATACGAAGGGACATCAAGTTCACATTTCAATTCTTGTAAAATCCAGTAATGGAAATTGCAGATGACCAAAGTGAAGAGGATGTTATGTGCTCCTATCCCGCTGCATAAGTGTATTCACCTCGTTGAAACTCATGGTGGCCTGGTGAATGAAGATGTCGCGTCTGGGATCACAAACCATTCTGTTCAAGAAGATAAAATACAGATTCTTGCAGGGTATAAATTTTCCTGTCTTTCCCAAACTTTTTGTAAGCATGCCAACAAAATCAGGACAGTTGCAGTTGTGGAAGTTTGAAACTGTGATGTCGTACAATCAGTCATGCATAGCGGATGTGGAGGTCATCATAGTGTAAATTCGTCTATACCCGGGATGTGAAACTTCCGTAGTGCCTGTAACACGACCTTGAAGCATTCGAGCGGATTCCACCTTGCCGAAGTGTTCGGCAGTCGGAGGGAAACGACGAACCAACTTCCCATTTTGTTTTGTTGGCCATGCATCAGCGTTGGGTGGTGGCACTCGAGAACTTACTGAAGTAGAAGCACATGCATGTATAGAGGGGGCTCGCTGAAGGGAGAAGCCTGCCTCCTCCAACATGGCAATCTCCTGAGTTGTGAGATGTGTCCCCACCTTCACAGGCCAAATGCTTGGTGGAGGAGGCTCCATGATCACCGATGGTCACACAGTCCCACGCACGCACCTACCACAGTCGTCAAGGCAGAACCAGAATTAGTGGTTCTTTGCCTCTGCTTGCCCGTAAGGCTGGAAAAAACCAGTGAAGGTCGGAGCCGGAGTGCGGACCTTGCCTCTGGAGATGGAGGGCTTGCACTTCTCACGATTGGTGGCTCTGATTGCCGTGCACTTCACTCGAGACCCAGCACTGGTGCATTCTATGTGCCAGACTTCGTCAGGGCACATGGATTCCACCACATTGGGGAGGACGTTCGACTCCTGCACCCCATTGCATTGACAGTGGGAGATGCCTGGGTCTGGCTTTGTAAGAAGTTTCTCCGCACTGGACATTCCGGAAACAAATCTCTGATGCAATGGAACACGCGGAGTGGAGAAGTAGTCCCTGTCCGGCCTGTGCAAGTCCGCATCCGAACCAGGATGGGTGTTCAATTTCCGTTTACAAGAGCCGAATCTCTCCTCGCCCTCCAGATGCGGAACTCTGGACACCAGAGGAGCTCCCTCCACACACATGTTGACAGCCTTGGCTATCTTGTTGAGATCCCCCGATCTTCTTGTAGCTTGCAACATCAACTCAGACTTGTCGGGACCATTGCCACCAACGCCACCCCGCAAGAACTCCCGGTATCCTGTTTGTTGCTGTAGAGCTCGTATTTGATCAACTTCCCGTCGATACCGTAAACATCTCTTTCGAGGAAGACAGTGCCAATCTGGTACTCGAAACGTGTTGCTAGGAGATGTTTCTCCGCAATTGCAAAACCATCGTCATCGGCATCCTTCAAGAAATGGACAGGTTTCTCGACAGAGTAAAACTCCGCTTCAGAGGAACCCATGCTGGTGCACGAGAAATTTTGAGCCACTGGAAGCCTCAAAGTGCATAGTCCCATGACTTGTGTGTGGATTCTTGTTACAAACGACAGTGGGGATTACATTTCTACGTCGTTAGAGTTCGCACCGATACTAACGAGGCCATTCTGTCATCGTCTTCTATGTCCCAAACCGTTAATATGGAAGGTTGAGCCTAAACCCAGATATTTGAAAAGCTGACATATCGTTAAAGAGTCTTCCAAAAACAGTTGTTAAGCAGTTATGTGCCTGTACCGACCCAAGTGAAAAGATGGCGGAGACGAAAGTATTGGAATCCAATGTCATCCCAACTTGTTGAGGCACGTGGAACCCGACAATGCAATATTGAGTGCAGGGTTGCAGAAAATTCGGCGGAGAACCAATGATACGTGGCATGTTGTGCCACATATGAAGATTTCGAACCGGGAAAAACCGGCAAAAGCTAGCCTAATAACTCATCCATCCAAATTGAATCTATCACCAAGCAATAGTACTACTAATGGCCATACCTAACTAGTTCAAGACGGCGGCCACTGCCGAAAAGACAAATGTGCCTTTGCGAGGTGGACACGTATGCCGTGAACACATGCATAACGAGATCGAGGCCCCGGCTGGTACTAATCGCACGACGTCTCGCAGCCTAGTAGTTCGTGATTTTCAAACTGGAGAGTAGCAGGAGACTGAGTTCCCAGCAAGAGAGTGGAAGGCGTAGAAGATAGTCTTCCTTTTCCACTTCAGCGAGAGACAAGAAGAAGGCGAGAGAGAGAATGAGAGGTCGCAAGCTCAACATGACGCTGAAGGAGATAACAGAGGAGAGCACGGCCCTAGAAACAGAGCACATGGCGGAGGAGGACCAGCCACGCGGAGAAGCTGGTGAACGAGGGGAGGAAACAACAACATAGGGCGACCCTGACGACATGGACACAGAGGAGCCCGACACCCTTTTGAGGAAAGGGAAGAAGGCTGTGCAGATGGGGAGGACGGCTGCTGTTGTAGCTCAAGCAGAGGCATCTGGGAGTGCTCCTCCTAAAGGACCGAAGGTGATTCTCTCCTTTCTCTTGATTGTTGGCAGTGGAGAAGGCATGAAAATTGCGTTCAACACCCACGCAGTTTTTATGCCATCTTTACTTCTGTTTTCTGTGTCATCATTCTGTGTTAGCATTGTCGGATTTGTATGAGGGCTCATAGAAGTGTAGACGACAAAGAAAACAGGGTGCTCTCAATTCAGACATGTCCTTTTGCTGGACCTTTTATTCTGCACATAGTTGTCCACATTTTCTGAACCGCAGAGACCGAAGGATGAGAGAAGGGCAATGCGAGCATCCCCAAAAATTGCTTGTTCTCACACTGTCACACCCTGCGCACTTCTCTCACTGTATTATCAAGGGAGGTGAATGAAGGGGAGAAAGAGAACCCCCTCAAAATTGAGTGCGTTGACGCACGCAATTTCTAAGGGTTCTCTCAATGCCATTCTCTCATCCTTCGGTCTCTGCTTTCCCTAATCTATGAAGAAAGGTCCGAGAAGTCTGAGCAGTGAGAGACGTCTTTCAAACTTCAAAAATTGAATGCGTTTACGGAGCTCTTTTATGAGTGAAGAAATTGGGTGCGTTGACGCACTCAGTTCTAGGCAGGAAAGGAGGGAGATCCCAAATATATATATATATATTGGGATAAGTTATACGGGGAAATAAACTCAAACCACCACGGTGGTAATGACAAGAAATTCTGGTTGGCCCTTCAACATCTGTACAAGCCGAAAAATTGTCAGCAAGTACAAGCACTGAGGACCCCTGTGGTGACTTCAACGGCTGACATTGTCAACACCTTTGAAACCCACTACAGTACACTTGGCAGAAATTCTAGTTCTAGCAGCGAGGGGTTTTTTGAAGAATGGAATGACACAGTAGAAAGAACTGTGTCTATGATTCAAGACAGCCCTGATGAACTGGAGTATATTTCAAGGGTTATAATGCTCCCATTAGTTCCTCTGAGATTGCGGAAGCAATTGAGCATCTAAACAGATACAAAGCTGGTGGCCCTGATGGCATTGTCAATGAGCTTATCAAGCATGGTGGTGACCCTATAATAGAGGCCCTTGTTCTTCTCTTTAACCTTATACGGAGGACTGAAATTACCCCCTTTCGCTGGCGGCAGGGGGTCATTGTCAATTTATATAAGAAAGGTGACAGAGAAGAGCCGGGTAACTATCGGGGCATCATATATATATATATATATATATATATATATATATTCCACTTGTGGCCCTCCAAAATTGAGTGCGTTGACGCACACAGTTTCAGAGGGCCACAAACGCCGCTGTGGTTCGTCCCCCTTGAGTCATGCTTTTGGTTTTGGAGGGTAGTTCATGTTTGCTGCTTGTCTAGACACGCTTACTTCCATTGGGCAAATCAAAACCCTTCACAACTGAGTGCGTTGACGCGCTCAATTTCAGAGGGTCTGGTACCTGATGTTTTGTCTGTCCTTCCATTGAGATTAGCTTCCGGTTTTGGGGTGGGGGGGGGATTCCTCTTTTGGTGACTGTATGGACATGCCTGTTGGCAGCCAAGAATGGTGGAACGGTGTCAACAGCTTATACTTGACGAAGGGGGACTGTTCGGGACAAATGGTAATCCTCCACTCCGATAAAGGGTAGCCTTCTTCTCTTGTCTGCTTCATTTCATTTTTCTGTTCACCCATCCAGAATTGAGTACATCAACGCACTCAATTTTGAAGGGGTGAAGTTGCACTGTTCTTTTGCCCTTGTGTGTGCATTCGCTCATTTATGCTTCATGTTGTCTTCAATGCAGACCCGCCTTTTTGAAGCCATCTGTCTCGTCAGGGTGCACCCTTCTTCGACTCTTGCTGCAGTGAAGGAGTTCAGGCTTCATGGGAGAGGTTGTTTCATGAACAATTACGTGGATTCGAATGTCTGTTTGAGAAAGTCGAATGGAACACCATGGAGAGGGGCCAAGGAGAAGAGTCCAACTTTATTCAAACTGTTATTGAGACACGTTCCCATCCGGGGGCGTGCATCATCGACCTGACTCTTGGAACAAGTTTGACATCTCTCCTTCTGTGGTCTTTTTTCCCTTAATACACAATTTGTAACATCTTAGTAACACAACTGTGTCTTGCAGGAGCTTTGTACCATGCTTGCAAGATAGCGGGCCGGCATTTGTTGGGTATGGAAGGGGATGCAGCCATTTTTACTGAGCCTCCAAGAGTTGCAAGGGCCAATGCCTGCCGCCAAAGTGCAGGAGGCTGTAGTGCATGTCGATATCAATGAGGGAGACGACAATGACCTCGACGACGATTTCACGTGAGTAAGTTTGTTTTGCGTTCGCTTCCCAGTTATAGCATGTGCCCCCCCCACCCCTATGCCTTTCACATTAGCTAATGCAATACATGTAATTTGGGTGGCAGGATATTGGAAGCTATTCCTTTGCACGACGTCTCTGTTCATGCTCAGCCTCATATGCTCAAGGGCAACACACAAATGCCTAACATTGGTTATGGGTCAAACAAGAAGACAAAGCATGTGCTGCCTAGTGGTTTCGTCAATTTTTGGTGCACAATGTGAAAGACCTAGAACTCCTCCTCATGCACAACCGGTAGCCAAATTCATCTTCTAATATGTTGTTACAACTAATGGGTATGCTTACAACTAATGAATAAGCTTGAAAATTTCAGTGCTCAGATTGTACCTCACTGGCAAGGCGACTAGGTCGCATTTTTAGTCCAGTGCCAGTTTAAGGTGGTGATCTGGTGTGTTGCAGGAAGTATGGTGCTGAAATGGCTCACAATGTATCGACATTGAAGAGGAAAACAAAAGTGGAGCATGCTGCACAGTGGAATGTTGCAGTAACCAATGGGAGAAAATAAAAAAATCAAAGATTTGTCTCACATCTACTGTGTTGTCTTATTCTACGTTACTTTCATCAGTCTACCTTTCCCCAAATGGCAGACATCATGGATTAAATCTTATCATGTGCTTCATGAGGGATTTTCTCCAATTTGTGATGTTTGTGCAAACGACATTGATTGTTGTGCTTGGTTTAGATAAATGTTAGAATGACATCCTCATTCAACATTCATCCACTCTCATACATCCACATTCATCCACAATTTTTCATCCATATTCATCCATATTCGGAGCGTGCTGACTCTCATTCATCCTCATTAATTCATCCACAACCATTCTTCTATATTCAGTCTCTGCAAACACAGTCATTCAACAACATTCAGTATAAGCTCTCTTCTGCATTTTGCCTCGTCGCCCACATATGGTTCCCTATGTGCCGAATGCGCAAGTCCGCGGCTATAGGCACCCTTCTGCCTATTCGGTCCACGGTTATAGGTCCGTATCTATGGAAATGACGTGGCTTCACGTGACGTGGCGTCAACCACGCTGGCAAGGTCTGCTGACGTGGTGTCAGACCCGTGAGCCAACGTGACAATAATTGATGACATGGCGTGAGCCTGGCACATGCTCACGCTCACACAGAAGCATCCCCCCCATTTCACCTCCTCTAACCGCTGTTGTGTGGCCATAAAGGTTATAAACATGGATGACCCACTCTACGATGTTCTCCTCCAAAGGTGCAAAGTCGGTACCCACTTAAGTGGCATATCCAAGCTACTGATGAGGCAAGTAAACTATCACATATCTACCCACTGGGAAAGTGAAGGGCGTATACTCAAAGTTGATGCTTTGGAAGGCCTATCTATTGTGGAAGTCCCTCCTAGGTCCGTTGTTCCTACCTTGCTTGAGGTGTATCATGCATCTTCCTTTGCTGGTTATTTGGGGGTTACAAAAACAGTCAAGAGACTACAAAAGCAATACCACTGGAAGGGCTTAGTAAAGGATATATCAGCTTTCATTGCCAGATGCGTACCATGTCATGCCAAAACCATACTGCCTAGAACCGAAGCTCCACTGCCTTTACAGCCAATCCGTGTTCTAGAGCCTTTTGCAAGGGTTGGCTTAGATCTAGTTGGACCCCTCAAACCTACATCCAAGGGCCATGCATACAATGTTGTAGCTACGGATTACCTGACGAAATGGGTTGAGCTTCGACCTCTAGTTGCTAAAGACAGTGATGAAGTGGTGCAATTATTCTTTGATAAGGTGATTCTTCACCATGGGTGCCCTCTTGAGATCCTCACGGATCAAGGTATCGAATTCTACAATCAACTCATGGAGATTGTTTTGTTTAATTTAAATACTAAGCATGTTGTGACTGCTCCCTACAACCCCCAATGCAATGGCTTGACCGAGCACTTTAACCAAACCATGTGTAGGATGCTGGAGAAAAATGGGACCCTTATCGATGAGTGGAACATTGTCATTCCTATTTTTTTGTTTGCCTACCGTACTTCCATTCATGCTAGTACCAAGATATATCTCCATTTGAGTTATTATATGGTAGAAAATGTCGTAGCCCTTTGCATAATTCCTGGCTGCAAATTTCTGCTACAGAGCCTGAAAACTGGAAAGAATTTATGCTCTCCATGGATGCCAAACGGCATCAATTGCATGAAACTGCTAAGTCTAATATTCGTTTAGCTCAAGCCTCCCAGGCCAAGCATTACAATTGCAAGGTAGTGTATTCCGAATCATTCAAAGTTGGGCAATCTGTTTGTGTGCGACTTCAGGCTGGTAGGCAGATTTCTAAGGCTAAGAGAAGAATTGATGGGCCCTATCTTATTCGTGAGATCTTGCCAGATAAGAAGTATGTACTGCTCCCTCAACATGCATCTACTCCCAATCTTGCTAGCTCAGTTCATGTTTCTTTGTTGGTGTCATGTACTCTCACCTTTGGCTTGATTTGTCTGAACGTTGAGAACAGGCAGGTGATCTACACACCTTCCCAAATTTCTCTTTCTTGTGCGCAGGCTGTAGATTCAGAGCCTTAGATCACTACAGCAAATAGCAGAGGTTTGTGACGTCAGCCGTACCCCCACGCCCCGCGCGGCGCTGAGACCGCGACGCCAAGCCCGCGACATTTTTTTGCGACGCCCCGGTGTTGCAATCCCCCGCTACGACACCATTGCGACGCCCAATCGTCGCAAGGTGCCATGAAGGGGGAAAGAGGGCCCTCGCTGCGACGGATTTTTTTTCTTGCGATGCCCCGGCGTCGCAAATCCAATAAATAAATAAATAAAAATTGGATGTTGCGACGCCGAGCGTCATTGAGGGCGCCCCAACGCCTCTGCGACGTCAGGGCGTCGCAACAACATCACCACAGTGGGAGTTTGTTTTTTTTTTTTTTTTGGGCTTTGCGGCTTTCAACTTCACAAAAGCGTCGTTGGGGGCGCCCCGTGCTGGGGCGCCCAACGCTGCGACGCCAGGGGGTCGCCACAGGGGGTCGCAATGGTGTTGTAGTCAGCTTAGGTCATCACAAGGACGTCGCTTGGGGCACCTGGCGGTGGGGGGTTGCAACAATGGCGACGACGCTGGGGCTGGGGTTAGGGTTAGGCACTAAGGCTGTGGAGGTTGCAACTCCCTGACGTCACAAGAGGGACTCCCTTAGAAGGAACTTGAAGGAAATCTTCATGTATATATATATATATATATTGCTTTTGTGATACATAGATGTAGCGTAGGTGTGTTGGTTAGTCTGTAGTGTCTTAGAAATGTTATAACGTGGAGGTCTTAAGTTCAAGTATGCATTGTATGATATATGTAGAACAATGAACATATCGCCATTAGACAGAACCGGAGTCAATGGTCAACAAGTTTTTGAAATTCAAATTTTCCCGCCTAAATTCAAATGTACCCCTTCTTGACGTCGCATTTTGCGACCCCCGGACGGTGCTAATTCTGCATTGCAGAATAGGGGTTTTTTTTTTTTTGACGTCCGGGCGTCGCAAATCACGGTTTCGCCTATTTGCGACCCCCATTGGTCGTAAATTTGCGACGTTTTTTTGGCGACACCTTTGCAATGGGGCTTGCGACGTCCGGGCGTCGCAAATTTGGTTTTCCCCTCTGCCCAAAAAAGGTTGTTTTATGACGCCGTGGCGTGGCTGCAGTATGGCCGCGGTGTTGAAAATCCCCCCCTTTTCTTGTAGTGGATAGACATCTCTTTTTCTTTCGTGATAGCATTGGCATCACCTTGTAACATATTTGGGGTTTTTCTAATCTTTTGTCCTTCGCCCACCTTACAGGGCAAGGTTTTGTTCACTTGGTTCGTTCATCCTTTGCATGATCGGGTGCCTAGTTTTGTCTAGTTTTTGCTATAGTTCCCTTCCTGTTATTTCTCAGCTCGCAGGAGCTCGCTTGTTTACTGGGGCAGCATGCCGCACATATGTGAAGCCTCGATTCCTACCACCTGTTTTTTGGATTGGATGGATAGAATATGACTGTGTTTGGATGAACTGTTGTTGTGGATGAAGACCGGATGTGGCGGGGCTGACCGTTACGTAAGATCAGCTGGCGCAGTTGGGTCTCATTAAATTAGGGTTGTCTGTAATTAACAGCTAGTTTAGGATTAGGATAGATGAATTGACGTCTTTGAGTGGTCTTGCTAGGAAGACATCTGGATGACCAATGTAAAGAGCCCATGTCGTTCGTATTAGATTACGTTTCTAATACTACTTAAGCATGTGATCAGAGGCAAAGAGGGTGGTGGATTTGATCTCAAGTGGTCTACGGTGTACTTGTGTTGCAACTTGAGTGTGCATGATCTGCTGGATGAAAGTGTCTTGGCAAGTGTGAACGGTTGTGTCAGATTCCATCCTATCTAACAAGTCCCTGTCCTACTGCGCTACAACCCTCTTGTTGGTAATTCCCGGATAGAAAGGGGAATATATCCCCAGCCCCGGAATCTTGCCTCCCAACCACGTGGTGAGAATAACAAGATGGCAGAGTTAGGAAAGTGGTTATATAACAGCCTGCTATTCAACAATTAGCACTTTCTCCCAGGTTTTTCGATTTCTTACCCCTACATAATTCCTTTCTACAAGTAGCTGGCCCATTTTCCAGGTCGAAATCAAGCAATTTTTTGCTAGAAAAACAATGATGATAACATTGCCTTACTTAAATACATAACAACGAAGGAAGGGCATACTTGGAATGTGCCCAACTATTGTAATTATTTGACCAATATCCATTCCCTTGTGGCAAACAGTCGATTGAGGTGAATTCCCTTTGAAATAAGACAAACAAATGCATAGAATATATGCACGCCCTGACCTGTTATAATTATACATGGATTGTGAAATGATTAACATAATGTGAGAGAAAGAAAAATGCAAGATAAACCTCTTGCTCCAACTCTTCAAATCAAAAACTCATTAACCCTCAAGCGCCCACGAGGTCGAAAATGTGCCTCCTCGGTTGGCAGCAACCCAACCGCGTGAGGCCACTCTCACAGTCGTTGTTCATAGGCTCATACTTGGGCTCTATTTTGGGAGTGCAAGCTCATGATTAGCGAATCGAAAGTCCAATATTTTGACAGATGTTCCAAATAAGACCCTATTCATGTGGACCAATTATACATGTATGACCCTATTTACATTGATTTGTTAGCAATGGAACAATTGTACAAAACAGGGCTGGGCCGGTGCTAAGTCACTTGTGCATTGGCCTAAGGGTCTGGGGTTCAAACCCCTGTCATCCGTCTCTCTACTTGAATATATGATGTGACCCCATATTTTGTCCCCTTGAAGAGTTTTACTTGGTTGGATATGAACACGAGGTCTATCCTATTACTCTTCCTAGTGATGGAGAAGATGAAGATACCCCTCACATCAATGAATGAGTCTCTAGATGCATGCTCGTATTTACATATTATTGTGTTTTCAATCCTAAGCTTTCGTGTCTCACGAGTGATTACGGAAGATTCCATGGGTTTCGAAATCTTTTGAAGTACACATGGAACAACCATAATATGATCACTGATGCTAGTTCACTAATAAATTATTTATTTAAAATAAAATGCAATCAAAGATTTTTTTTTTTTAAATTGCCATTCTTTCCTGTAAGTATGCGTGGACAAATTGCAAAAGTAATTCCGATTGAACTCTTCTTCTTAATGATGATAAGACAATATGAGTAAGGTTGTTCAACGCTTGTGTCTTTTTACACTGGATACGAAGAAATTAGAATTGGATACCCTAATATGGTGGTTACTCTTGAAGCTTGATAAACATATGTTTAAGAAGTCGAGCTTCTTGAGAGACAGTAGGGGTTCCTAAGCTAGTGGCCGATCCACAAAATGGTTCAGACATGCCATTGTAGAAGGCCGCATTATTGGTAACATTGGCAACTTGTGTGGTAATGCTCTTGCCGTGCAATTCTGCTGCATCCAAAAACTCGTCGATGTCTGCAAATGTTGCATCTTTTAGCTGCATTTAATACAATGTCCAAGAATCATGAAGTGAAGATTGTCAACCATCCATTGTAAACTTGACAAAAGTACTTTGTAGGATATGAAGATGTTTGTAGTTCCACAAATATATAAGCCCAATATTTTTACCATCAGTTGATCCAAGGGTCATGTTGACATTGGAAGAGGCTTGTGTGCATTGAGGCAATATCTTACCACAATCATTTGCTTAGCAAGGTTGTCGATAAGAGCCAGAAAACAACGTTTGGCATAGAACCAAGTGTCAGTCTCAATCTTTTTGTCATAAGGTTCCAAACTTTTGATAATGCGGCTAATTCCAAACTCAAAATTTTGTTTGGCACAATAGAGCGTGCCTATCACCAAATTCACAATGCACAAGTGCAAGTTCTGCTTTGTTGGATCCTGCCCCACCATTCTCCATCATACCACCATGCCTAAAAATCTATATAATCCACAATTTTCAAATTCTCCATTTTGAAGGTCAATTAAAATAGTCATAAATATATGAATAATGGTGTATAGATGTGTAATGGTGTGCTAAGTCATTTCCAATCTTATCATCGTTTTAATCCAATAGCCAACACTTGCAGTCAATCTATAGCTAGTTGATCTATAACAATAGAACTAGGTTTAAAACATATGGGATGGTTTAATGACACATTAATGAAATAGATATCAAACTCACATCATACTGAGCTCTTTCTTCTTCCTTTTCAATTTTACGCATTAGATCTTCAGCCTCTTCGTTCTGCACATAACAAATTACTATCCGATAAGGAGTGTGTACAAATTGCCACTCGAACACCACATATGTTAAAATAAAGAATTGTGGGAAATTAGATACGGTGAGCTAATTCATATCTAGCTTCGATGGAGGAGTCATATTATAGAATACGATGGAGATAGTAAAAAAAATGTATTCATGAGGCTTGCTTGAAATCCACCGTATGTCAATTCCTAAGAGTGTAGGTTTGGGCTGAACACATAAGTTACCTCTACCAATTTAACCGTTAAACCCTCAAAGAAAAGAATAGATAATGAACTAAAGACGATGATGAGTACCCGACTGGTCATGATGTATGAAACGCAAAGATTGGCTAGTACAATAGCTGTCACCGTGAGTACACGATCGCCCACTTTTTTCAAAATTGGCTCATAGTAATGGATGGCCTCTTTGTACCTGTTATCCTGCAGCCTTATCTCATTGTCCATACCAATAAACATATTGATGGCCACAACATAAGAAAAATAAAACTTAGAATCTGGATCATGCGAGTTTTGATGACACCAGTGGGGTCCATGAAAGTTCATATGGACTGAATATTAATAAGAAATTTGACAAATTGTCGACACATATTATTAGTGGATGAGTTTGACTTTCCGCTTGGCATATTGATACTTGTGCAAACAATCAATCTAAAAGGTCACATCATTTAGTTTAGACATAAAAACTAAAAGAGTAAGGTGGATCATTGAGCCCAATGTGGGCGGTAAGCCTGCGAAAAATAGCTGAAAATGTGCGTAATAGGGTGGGGAAGACAAGAATAGTGAGGCAGAGCCGAGGGGTGGTGGTACAGAGGGTGCATAGCGAGAGAGAAGCGAGCTGGAGAGCTATGGTGGCGGACATCTCTAATGTCGGTAACCTTGACTAGGGTGGCAGGGCCGCCAAAGGAGGTCAGGGTGAGGACTAAGATGAGAAGGAAATTTAGCGGAGGTCCTAAATTAGTAGGTAGCAGAGAGGATAGCCGAGAGGCACTTAGGAGGGCGGCGCTCCGCCCTCCCATCGCGAAAAAACATTCAAAGGTTTATATGACCCCCAACCCCTGCCTAATTATTACTACTTCCAAAATAATGTTGAATGTATGGGCGCACTAAGGCTTAAGAAAGCATAGAAAGAACGTGTCTCAAGTACTTATATATCAGGTTTTATTGTTTTCATTGTTTAGACCATCTCCTTGTAAAACCAAACAAACCTGCATAAAGAAGGTGTGTGCGACATTCAATTTCCACAAATCATGTTCAGAACATAGGTCAGCTGATTGGTGGAAGATGCGTTCCACCTGCATATAATTCTCCTTGTCCCACCATATCTTGGCCATGGCCATTAACACAGGAATGTAGCTCTGGTTTCCTCACAAAAGTGCACCCCCCATCACAATGAACCACATATCAATCAAGCACATGTAAGGTATTATTACATAGACTTGGTGGCTATAATTTGGCTTGAATATTACCTCTAAAATGCTTAAGCAATTGTTTTACTTATATCTCTTGATACATTGGATATCTTTCCACTCTCAAGGAATGATGATTAGAGGACATACTTGCCAAATTTTCATAGCTTTTCGAGGAAGTGGTGGACGTAGCTTTTTAGTTTCACTTTTTATAACATGATGTGAAAGAAAAAAAAATGCATCTTATTTGCAGTTGGAACCACTTAGGGTAAGATTCTATTTATGATTGAGGGCTTATAGTACAAACTATAGCAACCAACGATAGACCAGTTGAGGTCTACCTCAAGCGCTGCCTCATATTGAGAAACCGCATTTTTATGTGTTTCTTGCTCTCGAGAAATGCGAGCATCCTGAATATGTTTAGTCAAACGTCGCAACACTTCCCCATGTCGATTTGTCAAACCATTAAACTTTTGGTATGCTTCCTGGACCAAATTTACAGATTGTTACTTCATGAAAACTTCCATATCTTATGTGCAAGAGCAAAGCTCAAAAAATAAAATAAAAATGTGGATGCATTGCCAAAGCAAGCGTAAATTATGGTGTCACTTGACCCTAAAGGGCTATTACCTTTTCAGTGCAAGGTGGACTTCTTTGCGCATCAACATGTGGTTTAAACGCACAACCACTAGTAAAGCCGTTTATGCCCTTACCACTGGTCTAAATGTTGGTTATCAACAAATCTCTCAATAAGGCATTGAACCTTTACTTCTCTCTATCATTGTCCTCTTTTGTTATCAAGGTGTTGGAGGCTCCATTTTTTGTTATCTCCCCTTCCTCCCTCCCCTTAATAAGCTATTTGAGCTTTCCTTGGACATTTTAAAGTTTTCTATGTCTTTCTCATTTTTTTTCACGTGTTGTTTCAGATTGGATGCAAAATTGTTGGTCACATGGCCACTTATACGACCAAACTTATAAACACGTTGTTTTTATTTTTTAATTTGGATGTGTGCATACATATATAAGCATGTGAACAACTTTACACATTATAGACAGTGCCATCTAATTTACGAGTAATAAAATATAACTAATAAAGTTGCATATAGATTTTTAAAAAAATGTGTTTCCATTTATACCTACCCAAATACAAATCATGTGCTGTTGGCCCAAGTGTCAAGTGTCATCTACCAAGTGCAATCTCCTATGTATGCAAGTGGGTCTCCTATGTCGAGGCCCAAGTGCGACCTCTAGGGTGGCCTTGGCCGTTGGCCCAAGTGTCCCAAGTGTCAACTAAGTGCAATCCCTTATGTATCCAAGTGAGTCTCCTATGTCGAGGCCCATCTAAGCCCAATGTGCAATCTCCTATGTATATCCAATCATTATTGATATATCCCGTCTCTAGAGTAGCATGTGCCATGGGCCCAAGTATCAAGGGAAAGGTCTCCGGTTCAAATCTGGTCATAGGCTATGTGGAAAAAAATGCATTTGGACGCGGTTTGGGAGATCTCAACGACGCTACAAAACAAACAAAACAAAACAAAACAAACGTCTCGCTTCGTATATTAACTAGGGTAGCATGTGCCATTGGCCCAAGTGTCAAGTGTCATCTAAGCCCAAGTGCAATCTCCTATGTATGCAAGTGTGTCTCCTATATCGAGGCCCAGGTGCGACCTCTAGGGTAGCCTCTGCCGTTGGCCCAAGGGTCCAATGTCATTTAAGTCCAAGTGCAATCTTCCATGTATCCAAGTGCGTCTCCTATGCCGAGGCCCAAATCTGTCAAGGCTCCAAGGATTCCCACTTTGCAATTTTTCGGGAATTTCCAGCGACCAAAAGTACTTGAAATTCCAAATCTCCCACATGAAGGGCCAATCACTGCTCCAAGAAAGCCCACTTTGTTATTTTTCGCGAATTTCCAGCGACCAGAAGTACTTGAAATTCCATATCTCCCACACCGCAGGTCCAAAAATCATGAGACCAAGCCGGTGCACCCCTCCTCATCAAGGGCTTTCCAACGGTACCAAGCATCGGGGTTGGGGACCTCTAGGGTAGCATGTGCCGTGGGTCCAAGTGTCAAGTGTTATCTAAGTCCAAGTGTAAGATCTTCTATGTATCCCAGTGCGTCTCCTATGCGGAGGCCCAAGTGCAACTCTAGGATAGCCTGTACCTTTGGCCCATGTGTGAAGAATTGAAAATCTAAGACCAAGTACAATTTCCTATGTATCCAATGCGTATCCTGTGTTGAGGCCCAAATGCGACCTCTAGTGTAGCCTATGCCGCTGGCCCATGTATGAGAATTAAAGTCCAAGTCCAAGTGCAATCTCTTATGTATCCAAATGCGTCTCCTATGTCGAGGCCAAATGCAACCTCTAGGGTAGCACGTGCCGTTGGCCCAAGTGTCCAGTGTCATCTAAGTCCAAGTGCAATCCCATATGTATCAAAGTGCGTCTCCTATGTCGAGGCCCAAATGCAACTCTAGGGTAGTTTTTGCCGTTGGCCCAAGTGTCAAATGTCATTGAAGCCCAAGTGTAAGATCTTCTATGTATGCAAGTGCGTCTCCTATGTCGAGGTCCATCTAAGCACAGTGTGCATGTGTATGCAAGTGGGTCTCCTATATCGAGGCCCAAGTGCGACCTCTAGGGGAGCCTCTGCTGTTGGCCCAAGTGTCAAGTGTCATCTAAGCCCAAGTGCAATCTCCTATGTATGCAAGTGGGTCTCCTATGTCGAGGCCCAAGTGCGACCTCTAGGGTGGCCTCGACCACTAAGTGCAATCTCTTATGTATCCAAGTGAGTCTCCTATGTCGAGGCCCATCTAAGCCCAGTGTGCAATCTCCTATGTATATCCAATCATTATTGATATATCCCGTCTCTAGAGTAGCATGTGCCATTGGCCCAAGTGTCCAATGTCATCTAAGTCCAAATGCATTTTTTTCCACATAGCCTATGACCAAATTTGAACCGGAGACCTTTCCCTTGATATCTCTCTTGTCAAGGCTCCAAGAATTCCCACTTTGCAATTTTTCGGGAATTTCCAGCGACCAAAAGTACTTGAAATTCCAAATCTCCCACACCGCATGTCCAAAAATCATGAGACCAAGCCGGTGCACCCCTCCTCGTCGAGGGCTTTCCAAAGACACCAAGCACCCGCGCTGGGGCCATGCGGTTTGGGAGATCTCAACGACGCTACAAAACAAACAAAACAAACGTCTCGATTCATATATTGATAATACAACATCATATTGATCAAACTATATAATGTGCGATGATATCAATATGAGGGCACCAACAATGAATATAATAGTTATGTGAGTTTCTTGTACATCTGTGGAGGTTTGCATGAGAATGGTGGCGTCCAAAAAGTCAAATAAATCCTGTACCAAGATCACCATATATTGAGTTATACAAATCTTGTACGTTGTAGCACAAATCAAGTTATCAAGTAAATTTAACTATAGTGTGAAACTAACTAGAAATATCTGGCTATTTGGCTTTAACACTTGAAAGTAGTTCAAGTGCTAAATCAGGTATCAAGATCTAAACTTGACACCTGAAATATCTTATCCTCACGCTCGTCAGTCGTGCGGCTCACATCTCTCGAGTGATCTCTAAACTAAAGACACACTGTCACATGACACCAAAACACGAAACACAATCACTCATTGAATAGGCTGTCGAGCCTGGGGCATCCCATACTATGCGAAATCCACCTCACAACAACCTACTCTCCCATACTGCTCACTCACACATGCACATTCACAAGTTGTATCCTACGTCGACCACATCGACTATTCCATATCTAACCTAAATACGTTGCAAATAGCTTCAAGATCCACAAACCTCAGAAAGATGCTTAAATGTGAGGTCAGCATTTTCCGCCATAACATCAGCGGCAAGGTCATAGAAACCATGAGATGGTTTACAATATAGTAGTAGCAGATTCCCAAATGTTTCTGGGGGAAAAGGCGGGCTCTACATATAACAACCCCATCAACTATTCATGAGATTATATATACTTCAAAAGACCGCAAGTACAATGTTGGAATGTTTGAGCACGAATTGTTGCAAATTTTAAACCCATTATTATCGATTGTTAGTGGGCATTATTAAAATATATTGTTCTTTTTTTCTGAAATGACTACATTAAGGCTCTAAACATAATGATATCACGAATGCGATTGACAAGTATATGATAGACAAAGAGTTGAGAGGTCCCAAAAGTCTCTTGTAATTTTAGAAAAAAAGGCCAATAGGTCGGGTGAAACAATTATCAGAGGGATGATCAAGGTAAATACTTTATGCACAAATAATTATATCACATTTTATGTACTTGGTATCTTGGGGAGGATTATTCATAATCAAATATAGCTTAAGTAAAATGTGTAGTAGGTACTCTCATAGCTTGTAGTATGATCACATCCAATTCTTATTGAAAAAGGTAAAACTTGGGTCACATCCCTTGCCCTCAATTCAACCCCAATAATTCAATTAACCAAATTTACAACATTGGAAGGATAAAAGGTTGAACCTGCAAGAGGAAATTGAGCTTGCGAAATCCTGATGTAGGATCTATGTCCATGTTCATGAGGGCTTGATTGTGAAGTGTCACCTATATTAGCATGCATCCGATTTTGAGGATTTGATAGTGACCTATCTTAACAAAAAAGTAATTATAAGAGAGAATTATTTGTGTGTGTGTGCGCGCGCGTCTCTCTCTCTCTAGCTTGATGGTGGCTAGGCTATTGAGATTTTGGGAAACTTATGGTGTAATTGTTCACCACATCGTCCGATATTAAGAGTAGGCATAAACTAAAATTGACAATTCAACATCAAATACCTAGTTTTAATAACACCACTTAAGACATGTCTATTCCTTGTGGAATTTCCTCTTTATAACATAATTACGAGAAAACAACGATGTCGTATGTAACGACTTTCTTGAATTGCTTGATCACTTGTTTTCTTTCTCTATCTTCGATTTTAGCTAATTCCACTCTTGGATTACATAATCCTATTGGGGTGTTGTGAAAATCGCTTATTGTTAAACTGATCGTTGTAGATTTTGTTGGTGAGACAAGGAAAACGGTTTGTTCATGTTGCGAATATGAGATCTGATGGTTGTTAGGCCCTATAGCAGTAGCATAGTGGAGTATATGTGTACACCTTCTACATGATCCGGTCAATGTACATTGCTGTCTTACCTGGTCTATTGTAGCCAATGTCTTATATCGGATCTAGGAAACTTGATAATGAGAGGTCTAGAAGTTTATCAATCACGCATTTATCTTGATGGTGACTAAAGTTTTTTGTAATACCGTTCAAGAATTGTCTAACATTTTTGTTATGTTAAGATTTTTCTACCTAGAGCGTAACGGGATAATGGGAAAAGGATTAGGGTTGGTCCTAGATCCTAACCTAAAGTAGCCAGCCTACAGGGTCAGAAAAGACAAATTAGTCGGCATGTTTGCATAGGCATGTGTGATTGCAATTTTTTTTTACCTTTTATAAGTTACCCTCAATCTGGGTTTTTTTTTTTCCAGCTTTGAATGGAGTATGATGAATGTTGGGGTATACCATACCATTGCACATGCTACCCCAATAGGTCATTTAAGTTTTTGATATACCCATGCCTAGGACCAAGGTATCTTAAAATTGGAAATACCCATACCCATCATATAACTACCCTAGCCAATCCTAATCTACACTGGGCCCTATCAGTTGGACCCAACAACCAAGTTGGACCTACCAGTACAACACTAGTAACTACCATCCTTCCACCCACTAGTATGTTGTCTTTCCTTCTCTTTTGCAATCGGTGGGTGTGTATAATGGGGCTAGGTGAGGCAGCTTCATTTGCTTTAGAGGTAAGACATACTCGGATTGCGAAAAGAAATGGCATAACGGAAGCCTTCATGCTGCCGCATGCTTTTTGTGTGGTTGGTGTTGAGAATACACACTCGCTTATGTTATTCTCAAATGTTTGTTGGTCTATAGGATGTTGGAAGGATGATCACGAATGGGTGCCTTGCCAATTGCTGATCATGTGTACAAGAATTATCCATGCTTACCTTGAGTAAGTAGATGAGTTCTTGTTCTTATCCATAGGAGCTAAAGAATGCCCATGGGGATTTTTGAATTTGCAGAATTGTTCAAAGAACCAATTCCCTAATTGTTGAGTTATGACATGTCTCATAGACGCATTTTTTTACTTCTATATTATTTATACTTTATGTACTTTAAGTAAAATCTTGAAGGATTTTACCGTAATTCTGAAAATTGGATAGAATCTTTGCATATCCATTGTAAGTCTGAGTTTTACAAAACTTGTTAAGTTTATATGTAACTGCTAGTGTCTATATTGAAGAGGTTGGACTTTATCCAAATGTATAATGTCGTTAAACAATAGAGGACTAGATCGAAATGCTACAGGAATGGACAAATTGTAACATGACTCTCTCTCTCCCTCCCTTTCCCTCTCTTCAATCCTGTTGCTGTAGATTCTTCTTTTTTTTCTTTTTTTTTGAACAACATGGTGGGACCTTTCTTTTTTTAGACCAAGACATATACATGTCTGCCTAACCTAGGATGGACAAATTGTTAACCTGGTATTCCCCCTTACCTAAATCCAATCAGATTTAAACATTGGAAGGGGATTTATGTTAACGGATTTATTTTGGAAAAAAAACAGCTCAATTTGAAATGATTATTATTCTAAAACCTTACCAGATGACAGGGGGTACTCCTCGTCCATTGATTGGTTCTTCACTATCCTTATTTTTGAATTCCTTGAAGTTTGATCCTTGGACCATTTGGATACCATTTAAATTGAGTGAATGCAAGCAATATATCTTTGCATGTCAGGATGAAAGAGGTGTTGTTTATTATAATCCTGATGGTTGGTTAAGAAAAAAAATTATGTCTGAACCAGACATAACCCCTTGCTTTTTCCTAGATTCCATGGTCTCATACTTGGTCTGATGGGTTTTTCATCCTTGGAACTTGTTTGTTATGTCCCTAGTAGACTAACTGGGAGCAGGCTTTGTTGCCCTGCCATTCATGACAAATGGACTAACCTCATACTACCATGATTGCCTATCAAGGACTCTCGTGTCCTTGCGGTACAATGTGTGTCTTCTCATGATGATTCCAGCAATGGCTATCTGGGACAGGGCATCCTATGATGAATCCAGATAGTTCTTGGTTACTGTATTCTGGGAAATGAAGTTGTTGCCCTAAGCCTTCCTACGTCTTACAGGAGACAAGATATTCTGGCTATGACAAAGTGGTCCCTATAACTATTCTAGTAATGGATTGGTTACGCATCAAGCGAGCCTGGGAACTCAAGATGCATTTGCCTCAATGTCTTTTGTAAGACTAGATTGAGACCCTGAATGTGCCTATGTACGAAGAGGTATCCTGACTATGCAAGCCTTATGGAGGTGAATGGGTGCTCACTGTCTTGGCTACTTCTGGAGTTGCCTTGTAAGCTGTCAAATTGTTGTCAGAAACCTTTTCCTCTGATGATGAGTACACAAAAGTGGAGATTTTTCTTGTACGCAGTGTGCTATCATACCTCGTTTAGCTTGCAAAAAGGTGGTGGCCTATGTCACCATCTCTGGGGCTCTAAGATTTCTCTGGGCAAGCAGCTTGGCAGTGACACATTACAACAATGGGATCACGACCTGACAACAACAGATGTTCCCTCTGTTACTACAGATCGTGTGTGACTCCTAGGCAATCACAAAACAAATGGGGTGTTTTTTTCCCTTTCTTACTTTCTTCTTTCTTGCCTCCAAGGTCGTCATATTACACTTTGTATCACGAGTGTTGAGGATTCATATTCCTTAGCGTGATCAAAGATTTCTGCCTAGACCTCTCTCTCTCTCTCTCTCTCTCTCTACAACCTTTAGTATGGTCTATCCTACATATCTTTAAAGATATTTACAAAGACATAACCTAACCATCCTAAGATGTTGCAATTACCCTAAAGCAGTACACTAATTAGGGTTAGTGATAACTTAGTGTATAATATTTTAATATAGGGAGATGACGGCTTAAGGATAATAGAGCCACGTAAGGTGTCAGGCTTGTTATTCTTTGGAGTTTTGACGCTAAGTTAGTTGCTATTACGCGCAACCTTGCCTATATGAACAACAAATCTCAGGGCTATGGAGATGGATTGGGTCCTGAAGTACATTAAAGAGCCAAGAGCAACGAGTATCATTCACCATTTGTCTTGCAGTTGCTTTCTCCTACACAACTGGACACTCACAATGTCTTAGCTGGAACAATACCTCAAGCATTGAAGGTGTAGGACTTAATGCTCTGTACCTCTGCATTCATGTTTCTGCTTAACCCCTAAGTGATGAGACCTGTTTTTGGATTTTGGGACAAAACCGGGACCCACCCTCACACGTCAGCTTGTAGCTGCCTACCCCCGTTCATCCACGTGGATGAACCATACAAAGTCATACCTACCTACCAGATGCACAAGTACCCCACATTTGGGGAGATTCCACCGTTTTGTTTGGGAGATTATAACAATTGAAAATAGTGTATTTTCTGGAAAATAAAAATAAAAACACCAAAACTTCATCTTTGACCAAGCAAAAAATCAATGTTGCAAAAAAATTCTGGGAGAAAAAGTACCATATTCTAGTGTAGTGCTGCATCCCAAACCCTCACACCAAATTTCAGGTGAATCTGCCAAAAAACTTTTTTTTGGGGGGGGGGTGGAGGGCTTTGTATATGAAATCATGGTTTGGCTTCTTACCCAAGTAGAGCCAAGACATGATATTTGTTTTCTAATTCCTCTTATAAGTAAGTGCACACTAACATTACATAGTGCCTTGTCAAAAACAAATTGGCATTTTGATAAAATCTGAGCCTTAGATGTTGTTTCCAAGATTCCTCATTTGGCCTGCCACGTAGGAAAATCAACGCTGAATTTGCACTTTGAAAATTTCTAGGGAGCAGAGCTTTTAATATTTCAGGGTGCTTTAAATTCGCTTTAAACTCGCACGTGTGCTTCTCCTTAACCCCCTCACTTTATCTTCGGGACCCACCTCCATCCACTCACATCCAAGGGAGGTGGACTTGGTGCCCAACTGAAGTGACCCAATTCGGGTCGCTTCGTCGTTTAGGGGTTAAATTCCATTGCATACTTAGTAGCATGAATGAAAGTCGATAGCAAGCGTGGAAATCTGCTATTCATCTCGCGCATCCTCACTAACATTCACTCTGTTGGGTGGTTGTATTTTCGGGACGGGCGCAGGTGAGGGTTCTCCACCTTCCATGATGTTATAATGTGTTGGAAATTTAGTTGTGATATTGCAGGGTACTAAGGTGCTGAACCAATATGCACAAGGGCAGACACAACCGCTCTTCATGCACGAACAATATGATAGTTCGACGTTACTTGGAGACTAGATTGTAAAGAGTTGTAGAAACTCTTATGGTCACCCTTTCTGCACAGTTTCTCTGATACAATTTTGGAGTGACTATGTTGCAGAAATTGACATCTGCAAGGATGGTTTTTTATGACACCAATCCCTTCTTTGTCTTGGATATGAAACAAAACAACTACAAGGGAAGAATTGACTTCGGTACTATGACAGTTTAGTATTTATTTAAAGAATCTGTTTTTTCAAGAAAGGGCTTTACTTGCTACAGCATAGGATGTCTCTCAACACGACATCTACGACCATTCCCTTTGTGTGACAATGAAAGGGTAGATCTAATAATGGGGAACGGTTTCTCCAAGGTCCCCACCACCCACCTTGACCTCTTCTTTCTTAAATGATATCAGAGGATGACTTGGCATGTCTTTATGTTACATTGTTTTGTGTTGAAAAGACACTGAAAAATATGGATAAATTCTGGAAGGTTTTTTGAAGTTTTTACTACTGTATGTGTTGCGTCAATGTTGCATAGAACCTGTATAATTCAAAGAGCTGAACTTTCAGGTTAGTAGACCGGTGATGATGCCTTACTTAGTACTCAAGGTTATATTATCAATGTCCTTTTTTGTTTTGACAAGACAAGCCCTATCTCTCTCTCCAATCTGGTTTTTTTCTTGCCGATTATCTTTTGTCAAACACATTTTCGTTAAATTGGATGAACAGAGGGCATAACACCTAGCTTTGCATATCCTACTTAGGGTCCTGGATATTATAAATGATTGAGACACTTGCAATAACTAGCTAGAGACCTCCTTAAATGGTTGGGGCTCTCTAATAAACACCAAAGCCTATTAGTTCGCTTTTCAAAGCCGTAAGTGGTGGCTCTTAATGAGCTAGGTCTCTTTCCCCTGCACCGTTCTTACTTTAAGAGTAGAGAAAGAGAAGAGCAACTCAGACTATTCATCTCCCAAGGAGAAAGGCTCTTGCAAGAGGGAAGGAGACAACTGACTACAATGGCCTCTTCCTCAAGGAACAACCAAGTAGAAAGATTGAGCAAACAGGTTCCCTACTATTTCATTTATAATTGTTTTGCTAATTTGCTGCTGCAATGTTCTGTTTGTCATTTAAGACTTCAGTTTCAGTTTCATTTGTCTCTCATGGTGGACATGGATAACAACTAGGTGATGCCATAAATTTGGGGCTCCACAATGGTCATTGGTTTTGTGGGGTGCTTGTGATGGGACCAAATAAGGCCTCATCTTTGCTTTGATAGCTAGGAGTGGCTACTATCTAATGATTTGTCCCAAGCATGTAAATGAGGTTGCTATTTAATACATAGAGTTTTGTAACCACTTGAAAATGTATCTTTTGGCATTATATATATATATATATATATATATATATATATATATATATATATATATATTGGTGATATCAATGCTAGCTTTGAAATAGTAGATCTAGCACTGTGGCTTTGGCTTGAGTTAATCTCAAATGACAGTCTTATTGTTGGACTGTCATCGTCATATAAAGTTCTCTAAGTGTGTGAAGACTTAGATTGTACTCCCCACCCACCCATCCGGACTAAATAAGCGAAAATTATGAATGAGAGTGTATAGTATGATGAGGCCTATTTCAGGCAGATGATGTCATTAAATTTATGGACTGATCTTGTATAGTCAAGCCATATCTTGTCTTGACATGACAACAATAACCTCTTACTTTCTTTCTTTGAGTCTTAGTTCAACAAATATTTTTTCCATCCATCACAACGTTTTTAATCTCAAAAAATTGCAAAAGCCATAATCCATCAAGTTAACTAGGTATTCGAAAACAAAGTGTTCAAAATTGTTATAGGAATTTAAACTCACACAACAGGGTTGTGGCCCAATGGTATGTTTGGGCTCGATCCATTATGCTGCCTTAATTGGGTTGAGGCTCTGCCCTTGTATGCTTTACGATCCATAATGGGTTTTAGGCTCAAGCCCAACGACTGTGGCTTGAGGTTCTTGGGGAAAAAAGAAAACTCGATCATCACCAATAAATGGCTTAGACTGTTGCTACACATATTTATAAACTAAATATATGTTTGTTAAGCCATAATATGTATTGGTGGGAAGGGAGTGAGATAGGTACCGAATCTAACTCTTCCTCGGCACGTGGAGGCATGTCAGTAAGAGCCTCCTTTGCAGCATCAATATCTCCATTTATGTACTCAATGGCAGCCTACTTGGAAAGATAAAAGATGAATCACAACATTTGGACAATAGCATGGGTATACAAAAATAAACCTCCTTCAATAATTTGAATGAGCTAGCATTTTCACCAAGCATATCTTTCACATTCTATCATTTATAGTGGAAAATGGACTACTTCTTCAATATCCCTTGAGGTGTTGAACATTTGTCCCATGATCAATCCGTAAATATATTGAGTACCTTCAGATTGAATGCCTCGACCAAAGCAGACTCTTTCAAAGTGTGGTTGTTTCCTACACTACGCAGCTCCATGCCTTCCATGTGACTTCAACCCCCACGCAATCCAGAACCCCAAGAATAAGCTTACATATAGGCATAAAAATTTAAGCTCGTGAAGCTTATCAGTGACCCACATAACTAGCATACCACTCATGTTCAACTTCTTTATAACAAGAAACAAATATTGGTGAAGTGGGCTTGAGGTAAAGTGTCAACTGTGGCTTCATTTCATAGCCTCACTATTATCCTTTTAGCTCCTAATAATCTGGGCAGGTCTATAGCACCACTAAATAGTATATGTCATGTTAACACACAACTCTTAAGTAATAGTTGCACGAAATACCTACAAATAGTTTTCAAAATGCAACTGTCAAGAAAGTACCCTCATAAAAAATGAGCACATCTATATGTGCTTCAAAATGTGGTTCTGATTGAGCACGAGGTGTGTATACCATGAAGAAAACATCCAATAGATGTCTTAGTGATTAGAGCACAATGTCGCCTTACAAGTGGTCGTGGGTTTAAACCATATATATATATATATATATATATATATAATATATATATATATATCAGTCAACCAACTATAAAAGAAGGGGTCATTTGATCAATTAGACACCTAATGTGTGGGTACCCGGGCGGCGGGAAACTTTCAGTCCTTGGGGGATATTTGGAGAGTCACAGTTTTATGTTTACGGCTGTTATAATGTATCCACCTTCCAATTAGAAAGCAATAGCTTCTCACAACGTTTCACATTATCAAAAACACTTGCTTCGGCAGGATTCAACCTTCTTACTATTCTTATTCTTCTACTATACAAATAAGAATGATATGTGTGAACATAAATATTGTACCTCCCAACACTAAGCTCAGGATGTTCCCTCACACCATGCTCAAGAATCTCTGCCAATGCTTTAAGTGCTGCCCCAACAAACCCGTTGTTTTCCGTCAAAGAAATGCATACCGACTTAACTTTGAAGGTACTTTCACCAAGCAAATTTTGATAATTTTTCAATACTTTCTTAAACTCCATATGAAAGCCGATTGTAGGATTGATTGATGTTTCTTTCATCTCCAGACAATATGGATATGTCAATGAGAAGAATCTCAACAAAATAAGCTTCCAAAATTTGCATCAAAATTTTGGATTAACATTGAATCTTTAACAATATTCTTACTATTTGGAATAACATATCATGGTACTTCAATCATATGATCATATACAACAAAAAAATGTCAATGACAAAACTCTTACAGGATAAAAAAGAAGTTTTTACTTTCATACATGTTAAAGAAAAATCTTGCATGAGAGATGAAATTAACCTTGGGAAAAGTGTTTTATGCGAAACAAACATAATGTTTTGTTGTAGGCCAACTCAGGCTGCAATTCATGAAGTAGAGCCATTCAAAATAACCAACTTTATAAATGTTTCTTGAAATATGAAGGCAGCACTGAATTTCAACTATAACATGATTATCCGCGGATTGTAAGACTACGAAAGTTTTCAGTGAAAAAGAAGTGTAAGACATAATTAAAGTATGTACAAATGAATGTAGAGAGACCTGGAAGCCCATGACATTCATGGCCTCTGTGAATTTAGCATAAGCTTCTTGATAGTTGCATTCCTATCAAAACAAAAAATGAAACGTTTCAATTTGAAAGAATCATTATCGCTAATTAAAGAAAAAAGAAAAAAGAAAAAACTCCATAATGACATCCAAACCGATCTCATATATAGTGGTAGGACAAACCATGAGAGAGAGAGATGATGACTCATGCTGAAGCAATCGTCATTTATGGTGTCAATAATTACCATGAAGAGTGTAGAAATTCTTTAATGATCACCGTTGAATAAATTAGACTCTTTTGAAAAATCCTCACAAAAATGATTATTTGAGTGCAAGAACACAAAAATGTCCATTGCAAATTGTAATTACTAACTATGTGAATTATTTATTAAGTCAACCAAAAAATAAACAATGTACAAATTGGATATGACCTTATAAAGACAACAACCTAGGTTGACACGAGAATCCACATTGTCATCTGCACTTTGTTCGAGTAGTATTCGGCTACCTATCATTAACAATGACCACACAATAGTCAACATGAAATAACTTCATAGAAATAATCCACATAATATTTTCTATTTCCCCTCCACAATAGTCATGAGACATATAAGATGACATTTGCTAGAATTGCACAACAAAACCACAATTGAAAGAAAATAATTGTTGGAAGGAGAGACATTTTTATAAATTGACTTCAACAGTATAATCTTATTTGTAGGTGTGAAGACATGTGATCCTTGAAAGAGGGCAAATATATCATCGTTCGAAGAAAGACATATTTATAAGTTGACTTTCATATCTATTTTAAAAAAAAAAAAAAAAAAAAAACACGGTCCATAGATTATAGGATTGGTACTATTCAATAGTGCCTTTCGAACTAGAGACCAACACCTTGAGGAGATAGCCTCATCAAAGTCCTCCAATGACATTATCAAACATGTTAGATCTGGTTGCAATTCAATGATAGAATGATGAGAACGTGAGCTTTATTAACAACATTTGGAAACATTAACATTGTTTGCATACTTCATACCAACTATATCGCCTTGCTCATGGCGGATGCATGCTTGAAGGTTCGTCATGCGCTGTTGGTGGCCTTTAATTGCGGAGCAGGCCCTCTCTGCCTCTGACAACATCCCCGCCTGCAAAACATTTTATTTTTTATTTTTATGAATGTAGTGTCAAAAAATTTCATGTAAGCCACAGTATTATGAAGATACAATTTGATGATTTTGAACAAAAAATAAGCTATACTTGAGTGTTGGAAAGACCCAATATTTGTTAGTCGAAAATCATTTCTTTACATCTCACATCTAGATTAAAAATTGGGGATTAACAAGAAAAAAGATTAAGATATAGAAGTAGTGGGGAATAAAAATAGATAGGGATGTACTTTATAAAGGGATTGTGCATTGTAAACCCGATATTTTTCTTCATTGGGATGTAGACGAATAAGATGCTCATACCTACATCACCATCCATTTGAGACATATCGTAGTGCATATATAATGCAACTTCCATTTCCAAGCTCTAGAGACATATTTTCATCTAGTACGTGCAAATGTGAAGGAGGTGGAGGTACAAATGAGCTTGTAGCTAAGGATGAAAATATGAAACAATCAATTCATGTGACCACTCCATTTATAATACAATGGACTCAAATGCTATTTTGTAAAGATAGAGAAGGTTGACTACTTAGATATGTGTATATCGTCCATGAAGGTACTAAGATCAAATCATTTTCATTGTAAATAATCTAGATACAGTTGACTAAAGTTTTGCAGCTTGCTCAATGCTCTAGGTTGAGTGTACCCAACATATGACTACTCTTGCATTATAATACCCTTCAGAGATGTGATATTTTTGGTATATGAACAATTAGAAGCTTGTTGCTTATATTGAAATAATGATTTGCAAAGTTGCATACATGGATGCAGCGGCATGAAAATCACCGAGCATGTAATGGCAGTAGCCTAACAATGATAATGCTGCTTGACTTTCTGGAAAGAACAACAACTGCTCTTCTAATACCCTGCATGGAGCACCCATGAATGTGAATGAGAAAAGACATGGCAGCGAGGATATGAAAAATTGAACCGCTGTAGAAATTTCTATTACAATTGGTGGAGGTCCAAAAGGCCCAAGGGACACTACTTTGGCATTAGATGGTGTGGATGGCGCAAATCCTACAAGCAAGCTAAACACCAAAATTGAAAGAGACCGTGTTGCAAATAAAGTAGACTACAAATAAACTAGTACAAAGAATATCGATCATGTAACTTATCAGAACTAAGAGCTTAACATAATCCATTAGCCAAACAATTTGCAACTTCACGAGCGAAAGCGAAAACTGAGCCCTTTTCATTTTATTATTATTATTATTATTCAGCAGTACTTAGAGCTACAAAACAACTCAAAGTTCAACCATTTCACAAAAGTGGAGGCTTCATGCATAGATAAAGAGAAAGAGAGGGAGAAACTTGATTGCTTGACTGTGCTTGAAATCTCGGATAAGGCCATAGACTGTGGCTGTAACTTGACCCCAAGCCATGTTCTTCAAACTTTGCACATGTATGTCATTTCTTCCACGAGTGCTCCACTAGTTTTATTAAACTTCTAATGTTTTGGATAGCTGATGGAACAATGCCAATAATTATGAAGTGCCAAAATAAATATTAACTATGTTTCATGTAGAAGAAAATCATTTGCCAGAAATGTTCTAGGGGTTTTTATTTTGCTTTAATTATCTTTATAAGGAAATGTGACATGGGAATGATAGCAAGATGTAGTACAAACAGCTTATTATTATACCATTTCTACGCCGATTACAACTATAGTTAGCAAGCAAGTTATGTATGAAATTCTAGTAGGTTATCATTGCCAACATTTCTATCCAATTGTGGAATTGCCATGTTTATTTATTTACAAGCTTTATAGAATCAACATAGTAAAACAAAGATATGAGTAAGAGTTCCTTGACCAAATGGGATTTGAAATCATTATGATGTGAATAAGAAACATTGTCACTCACATAGGAGCAGTTGGATGTTGATCCTATGCACAATGAAAGCTTTTGTCTTCTCTTACATAACTGAATCAAACAAGGTATTTTAGAAGTTGCACAACAGTTGGTCCTAAGAGGCAATACGGTAAGATAGTATACAACACTAGATTTGTCCAATTTAGACAAATTACATGTTCATTGGACAATGTGGATTTAGTGACTATAACGAATGTATCAATGGACGTTATAAATTGTTTGACCAAGTAATAAAATTGTTCTTTGAGTCGTAATATGATTTAATGTGAATAAACACAATAAATGGTTGTGAAGAAGATATTGGGACCAAGCCTTGCAGGACAGAATGAAATTTTTGAGTTAAATACAATGTTATACGATCATAATGTTGACAATGAAAACGAGCATCCATATCAAACATTTCTCATGTCCAAAGAACATTGTAATTCTACATGATGTTTGTGACAAGTGCTAATATGCTTAATTTAGATGCACGAGGATGACGGAACTTTGATGTTTCATGAAATAATGAAGATCGGTAAGAGTTTGCACAATTATGTTTGGTTTACTTAGGTTATGATAGCAAAATTGATGGTCCACATACCCTAGAAGAGGCTCTCAAATATAGGGAGGCCTCGAGATTGAAATTTAATGCTAGGAATGAGGAACATGCATCGCTTAATAACAACAATACTTGGAAGTTGTCTACATTTCCATTGAGGAGGAAAACGATTGGATATCAATAAATTGATTTACAAAATTATTATACAATGTTCATTTCATATTCAGTTTTCACACTAACCATGTTGAATGAACAAAGTATCGGTATGTTCCATGCTGTTGTTGTCCCTTCATGATATTGTTGCAGTCTGTGAAAGATTTGGAATAGGTTCTGGATCTATAATTGGGATAGTATAAATCCAAGGATTTCATTGCCTTGCAACTTTTTGTGTTGGTGGATACCATTGCACTAAAGAATTCAAAACTAAGAAAAGTCTCAACTAACACAAGAGAACGAATGCAAAAAAAAAACATCCATGTAGAGCCCCTCCATGACAAATGAATACCAGTGGTGGGGTGCAAGAGAGACAAAAGATTTTTGTAGATACCAAACCACAATAGTTGCATTAGGGTCTTGAGGCAAGAGATTAGGAAAGGAGATGACTTTTCTGGACCAGGCAAAATTATCGCAATATAGGAGTTGACGACTTCACTACCGTTACTTCTATGAGCAAGCTCACGTGAGTGTGGGATCCCGCTCACATGTCTATGCTTTAGTTGTATGGATAGTCGGGAATGGTTTAGTGAGCAACTATCCCAAGGGCCTACGGCCGTGGACGCCTACACGAAGATAGGGCTTATAGACGTGCGACCACTAACAACCTATGTCATACACATTACAAAAGGTGATTTAGCCAAGATTTGAAGACATTGTGAAAAAAAATTAGTGTTATTAATATTATTTAAAAACAGAGGAAGGGCCTTTCGTAGAAAGAAGAAAGAAGGTAAGTCTTCGTAGAAAGAAGGGTCCCCGGCCTCAAGCCCAACCATACCCAAGATTTGTCCTGAGTGATAACTTTGATGTCCATGTAGTATTTGTGTATGTTTAAGCTCACGGCCAATGCCAACAATGTGGGAGATGACTTGATGGTCACCAATTTCAGGCTCAGCCTCTAACAAGACAACTCCAGATGTCACCATGGCGAGCTCAAAGGCTGGCCTAGCTGGCAGCTCCGTCAACCTGGCAGCTGCAGCTTGCCATGGCGCAGCCGTGGCAATCTTGACCCGCAAATCCGAGGATCCTCTGCCACTACACCCTTCCGCTAACACCGCAAAGATGAAGTGACCTCCCCACTCTCACAGAGTGTTGCTGCTAGGCGGAACACTTCACTGGTCTTACCCCCCCCGACGTCGCAGATCAGGTTGCCGAGAACAGTGGGCCTGACACACAGAGGTGCCCGCCCCCAACAACACACTGGCTGCACTAGCCTTGGTAGCAGGTGTTAGTGTTGCACGTGTAGCTCTCCCCAGTGGTACAATAACGGCCTCTACTTCGGTATCCGTCGGGCGAGAACTAGGTGTCATGGATGTCGTCGACACTGTCTCCGCCAAGATGAATGATTGAGGCAACCTAGCCTAACGGTTTGCCTCCCCACGCCGTGGATCCAACTTCACCTCTGTTTACTCCAAAAAATCGAACCCTGAAAGCTATCGATTTTTTTGTCTATAACAGTACAAGGAGAGAGACAATATTCAGGCTTTCTATGCTGATGTTAAAAAACATGCTACGTTTGCTACAGATAACCGATGGTGTGTACCAATACCATACTCTTAGGCAACATTTTCTTCGTGTTTTGTCCAGGGACCTCCAAAAGGAAGTCATTTCTCGTGCCTTTACAAGTGATGAAGGAATGTTACAATACCTAGAGCAAATCATTGATTTAATGACTTGCATAGCCCTTGGCAACAGCATAGCTCACATTGTTCAGACCTTGATGTGATTCACTACAACAGATGAGCGTTTTTATGACTGTATATATGACTATTTTTTCAGTCATATATGCATTCATGACTACATCACTCTGTATTGAAAAAAACGGCGTGATAGCGACTAGTCTTTAGGACTGCATTTTTCAAGTCATAGCCGTGACTGCGTGCGTGGCACCTGGAGTCATGCAAAAGATACTGATGTAGTCACAACTCTATGACTTACTTATGACTAACTATATGGCTACATTGTCTATTGAGGGTTGCCTACATGGAGAGGCTTTAGAGGAACACGTGCACCACTGTGCAAATGACACGTCACGCATCCGTGAGGGGATCATATGACTATATGTCTGCAGTGTGACGCCTACATGGAGAGGCGCCGGGTAGACACGTGCGCCACTGCGGATTTGACACGTCACAACTTCAGGCGTGATCATATGACTACATGTCTGCACAGTGATGCCTACATAGAGAGTTGTTAGTAGGACACCTATTGCACTTCAAATGTGATATGTGGCACTTAGACAGAATATATGACTAGCATATATGACTATGAATCTTTACACGTGGTGAAATATGGATAAAAGAATGTCGTGTCATATAATGCCACGTGTTCTAGTTTGAGCAGGGTTTATGCCACCTGTCATCAAGATGTTTTTTGAAAATAATTTAATAGTTTATATTCATAATTTTAAATTCTTAAAGTTATATTTTATTTTTAAAAACAGGGGGATATCAGCTTGGTAAATTTTATTAAATGGTATTATTGTTTAATTTATTAATATTATATATATATAGATTAAATGATTTAAATTCTTCATTACATGGTGAAATTCCAATAAACAGAATGGACCCCTCTTGCATACTAGTTAGCAACCACAAGGACAATCAAAATAGACAAGTGCAGGGGAATACACGCCCTGTAAATTAAAATCCAGAGACCAATGTCCCAATGGACATCTCAAAGGCCAGAAGGTCCGAAAATCCATGCCTGAAAAGGCCCAGTAAGCAAAAAATAAGCAAGCCCACACATGGGCTGAATTGTTCTAGTACTAGTTTGTTCTGGTGCTTCTAGAATCAAGGACCCTGTTAAACAGTGCAATACTAGCTTTTTATCCCTTCTAAGGCTCCATAACTTTCAGCAACTTTAGACTCCAAAGCGTTGTCTGGCCAACCACATGCCCCAATTCGGTATGTTTCGTAACACCATTCACATATGGTAGAGGAGTGTAACTCACACTTGCCTCTTTGATGTACATACAGGCATAGTCAAGGGGCACAGCAGGGTACCCGTAACTCACCACAACACCTTGAAGAGCAACAATCAGCCCTACTCCAACTTTCTTGCGTTTGGAGTTCACATCCAGCAGCCGAACCGCGTCACCCACCCTGAACTGTGATCCCAACTCACACAAAAACAACAAGTTGTGAAAACTCATGACCTGCACCACTACGATACTCAACATTTAGGAATTAAAGAGAGCCCCGAGGTTGGAAAAAAATGAAACAGACAAGAGGAGGGCCTGGACTTACTCCATTTGCAATCTCGAGTGGTTGTGAGACCTCCTTTGGGGGGCTACTTGGCAGGTCGATAGTCTTGCCCCTGGCCTTTACTGGGTTCTCAACAAGGCCATCTTTCTTTGTCACAAGTTCTTGTGTCATAGACCAGAAAACAACAGTGTATTAGTGAAGCCTCAAGGAAGAGTGAACATAAAACAAAACCCAAGCATAAATCAAACGAGAAAATCTAGCATGAAGACGTGCAAAGACAACCTAGCATTAATGAAGGAACTGAGGAGAAGCATCCAGGAAAGCAATGCAATGAAGGAACCCACAAATGTTCAAGCCTCACAAGTTTAGTGTCAGAATGTTTGTACCTTCTCAGTAGGATATGAAGCAGAGTTGTATGGTTGTTGTCCAAAACGGGCTGAGACTTCAAAAAAGCTGGAATACTGGCACTTTGGATGCCTTCCACAAGAGAGGCCACACACATTTGTTAGATAATCATCACATGGCAAATCTGGTTGCACTTTCCATGGCGCTGGGAAAATCCCGCTGAATGGAGGATTGTTTGCTGCCTTTCGCGCAACAAGAACAGTGTCCAAGTGACTCCATTCTGACCACTCTGCCCAGACTCTAGACAAGTTCTTGTAGAACAACGGTTTTGAATCATACCCCTTACGAGATGAGAGGACTGGATCCTCGTCACAGTGAAGGGCATCCCACTGGAAAACAAGGTTAGTGTGGGCTGCAAAAATATAGTCCACTATTGGGAAGAAGTTGCGAGCTTGGCAACAAGACCACACTGCCACCTCAAAGTGTTCAAAACACTTTTGCAAAAACTCAGAACAGCGTGGTCTCAAGACTACCATCTTCTTGCCACACATCTTCCCCACAAAACCTTTGGGAAGGGATGCAACGCCAGTAGCAGAATAAAATGATTCACAAAGCAAACCGTTTAAGTCCAGAATTAGCAAATGCTTCCTTGCTGGTCCAGGAAGCAAACTGTCATCTGGCTTCAACATGTAAGCGGGAGAAAATACAGCAACATCCTTGTTTGTTTTGTCACAGTCTGCATCTGCATCTTCCTCCCCATGTAAACTTCGTGAGACCAACATACCAGAATCTGTTGTGTCAGGCTCTTCTATCACCATTGCCCCCTAGACTGCTACTTCATTTGTATGTCGCTTGGGCTGACCTCCCGCATCTATCTCATAGCTAGCCTTCCCTGCATCTTGCTGCTGCTCGGACAAATTCAAACCATCATCAGTGAGGGCAATACATGAGGGCTTAGAGTGAGCCCCAGTTACCGTCTGAAATTGCTCTTCCAAACATTTTGATACTATCACAACAGAAGTAGCCAACGTAGATGTCACTAGGCCTGGGCCAGGTAGAGTAATCCCTAATCGCGCCACAATGGCTTTTTGGTAATCAATCATGCTCTGCATCTGTAATTTTAAATCTGACATCGCATCCTTGTGATTCCACCAGTTTGTCCAAGCCCTCCATCCTGCCAACTACAGAAGCATATGCCCGACTCCCTTCTTGCCAATCCATGAAAACATAGTTGAAACAAACCAAAAATGCCTAGCATGAACAATTGGAAAGAATGTACTCATAAGACGTTGTTTGTTGTAGCCTTGTGGCCATTGACCTTGCACCTACTTTGAGCAAAACAATGATGCCCTCCCCCATGTCACAGACTGGAAACAAGTGAAGGTCAATTTTCTGCCTAACTTCATTTTCATCTGACAATATCATGGCAACACCCGCTTGGGACACTACAGCCTCTAAGTCAGATTGGAAACAAGTCAAGGGAAGTTTTCTGCCTAACTTCATTTTCATCAGACAATTTAATGGCAACAATGTTGGCTTTGGACACTACAGCCTTTAAGTCAGACTGGTTGGTTCGACACTGAACAATTGGAAAGAATGTACTCATAAGACGTTGTTTGTTGTAGCCTTGTGGCCATTGACCTTGCGCCTACTTTGAGCAAAACAATGATGCCCTCTCCCACGGAGTCAGACTGGAAACAATTGAAGGTCAGTTTTCTGCCTAACTTCATTTTCATCAGACAATTCAATGGCAACAATGCTGGCTTTGGACACTACAACCTCTAAGGAGGACTGGAAACAAGTGAAGGGAAGTTTTCTGCCTAAAAATTGGAAAGAAAACCTAGCCCAAAAATGTAGATAGAAAAAAAAACCTAGAAAGAATCAAGATGAAGCAACCAGGAAAGCAAACGTGGAAAATTGAATTACCTGCATTTCGCTCCCACCTGACATCCGTGACACTGAGCCCTCTTGAATTTCATGTAATGTAGGAGGGCACCCTGATAGTGCTTCCTGCAATTTATTTAACCCATGCACAAACAAAAACATCCCACAAGTCAATAACCAATATGAGGGCACACTATATACACATAGTGTTTCAATGAGGAAAATACATAGTAGTGATGATGCCACTTACCAAGCATTGCTCCACCATTGCCTTCCCACCACGGCCAATTTTGGTAGGATTTTGGATTGCACCATTTGCCTTCTTCATGTTGCCCGACACTTTTTGGAACACCTCTGTCTGCCAATAACTTACAAGTTTGTTCCATGTGTCATCAGATACAGTAATGGGTTTCTCCGTGCCACTCAACCACGCAGTGTGTGAATCAAAACGCTGGCTCTTCATTATATGACCAATCGTTTCTTTTAGGTGGCGGTCAGTCAACTGCTTTGGCGTATATGAAAATAGCTTAGCCAGGTGATCTCTAATTTCGTGTACAAGTTCATCAGGTTGGTTGTTGATGGGAAGGGAACAATCTAGCTTACGAAGAGCCTATCCTTTAAGGGCAGCATGCCATACATTTCATGTCTGACCATACGGGGCTCCTTTGGTGTTCGTCATAACTACCGTCGGAGGAAGACTTGCAGGTATCCTCTCTTCCTTCACCTTCGCAGCCTCAACTTTGGATGTGCTATTAGCCCTCCTTAAAGCATTGGTTCTATCTTTCTTTGTATTGGCACCCTCCCCTCCTTCAGAGACCTCTATTTGCACAGGAGAATTCACGGCAGGATCCCGCCAAGTAGGGACTGGTGGCCATGGCTGTTGGCCAGAAGGCCGAGGACCATACTGGCCATACTGTCCATAAGCAGGAGGATAGTCTCGTGGTCTGCCACCCCCATAGCTATTAGGGGGTGGCAAATATGGTGGAGGGGCGTACTGCCCATACTGCCCATACGCATCAACAGTTCCATATTGCCCCTCACCATACTGAGTGCCAGCTTGTGGGTACTGAGGCATACCATAATAAGGTGGGGGTACTGGTGGCAGAGAACCAAAAACCTGGGGAGACTTAGGGCCACCTCCTGCCTTGTTGTGGGCGTCATCTCCATTGCTAGCAGCAGGGTCATGTTGATAGAGCGTTTGTGCTTGCCCTGAAAAGACAAACACCAAGTACAATGTGGGTGAATCCACATACATATAGGCAGCAAGCAGCAAATCCTAGAATTCAAGTGGGTGTTCTCAATTCTTACTCCTTGATGGTCATCAGTATTTCAGGAAAGGCTGCCTATGGTAATGTTGAAATGAAGTTACATCAGGGACTTGTTTGACATCAAGAACTGAAGAAGAATTAATAGGAGCTGAAAGCCAAGGAGAATGCCTTACAAAAGAAAGAACAGGTTTAGTTATGCTTCTCTGTCTGTATATGTTAAAGACAAGATTACCCAAAAGTCAATATGATCTTGGGTAGTAAATCTCCCAAATTTGATTGGCCCCAATGATGTGCTCCCAATATTTTTCTGAACCCTTTTAGGTATGGGTTGTTCCTGAAAATCAATATCAAGCATTCAAAGCGACAAACCTGATGGGTCCATGAAAGATAAATGTCCCTGCAATTTGTCTGCTTGAAGTGTCTGGAAAGCCCTAACTAATTGCTTGTGCCAAGAACTGTGCACTACTGCTGTGAGCCCCTCATAACGAAAACAAAGCACCCCTCTATATTACACCAAAAGGAAAAACCACCACAAAGAATCAATGAAACAAAAACATACATTCTTTCAATCATGGTGAATGTGAAGAACTTCAACTCACAGACGGAGAAGGTGTTCGTAGTGTAGAAGATGGCCGTTTTTGTCCTGCCACATGAGCGTGGGCGACTTCTTCCCGGCTCGCCGTGGCATCCGCCGATGACGCAGTCGCCTCGCCCTGGCGTGGGAGGAGTGGATCGTCCTCGTCATCCTCATAAGAGCCCTCAGCATGCTCCATTGTCTTTGTCATCGTCTTCAGTCTGGCACTTTGCCTTGCAGGACATTTAGTACCTTTCTTCTTCCTAGTGCATGGCTTCTGAGGGCGTTTCACTCCTGGAAGCCTACACAAACACCTCCATGACCATTACAGGGAACAGTAAAAAAGACATGGAAGCACATACCCTAAACCTTAAGCCTACGCTAAAGCACAGCCGCACCCTACCACTGAGTAATGGCTGCCCACGAATTGCGGACACCTCCCGCCTAATCACACACAGACACACCTGAAAGTGCCTACTCGTCACTCACCGCATCTTGCTTGCCTTTTCTGTTTGTAGAAGTTGCAGCTACCCCGCGTTCGTGCTATGAAGCTTATGAGAGCTACAGTAAGGTATGAGGAGAAGGTGAATCACGAAAACAGTGAGTGGGTAACCAAAGTCAAGAACTAAACTCACCCTTCTATCGACTGCCTGAACGTTGCTTCCACCTCCTTTATGGCAGCAACCCGTGCCTCTCGAAACTTCTCGTACTCTGTGAGAGGGACAGTCACCTCCAGGACCCTCCGCTTCACCATGGATACTTAGAGACTCTACTTACAGATGTAGTACACGATCTGCATATAGCACTGGTAGCTGGTGCAAATCAAGTTCAATCAGTGTGCATAGCATTCAAACAGGGTAGGGGGTGACGTTCAAAGCATGGAAAGTGATATTGTAGATGAGGACCGGATCCGGATGCGACGTAGAAGAGATGACCGTCTATGGCGAATGGAAGAAGCTTATGCCATAAGCAATGGGCATACAAAAATGTTGTGCAACTGCGATGAGTGTCATGGAGGAAAACTAATGTCGTTCGAAACTATGAGGAAACATTACCTGATGCACGGGAGGGATCCCCTTCTCCGTAGCTGTTCTATTCCGGTACGATTGCCACTTCCCCTTCAAAACTTGAGTATGAATTTTTGAATTCAACGATCCACTTTACCACGTGTCCTAATTTCGTTGGGTAATTCTAGTCATGTAGTCATAATATACAGACGTCACTATGACTACGTCACTGCCCTTTTGACTTCAACTATTGCACATGTCATGTTTTCATTGGTCATCTGTAGTCATTTAGTCATATAGGGCTTACTAAGTGACTGCAACTATGACTTCTATGGCTACAAATGGAGTGTTTTGATTGGTTGACTCACAACATGACTATTGTGGTGCAGGGACGTGTAGATTCCGATGATGAAGATGAAGGCCCTGCGTTTCAGCGGGAGCCAAATGTCATTGAGAATGCAGATGAGGGTGGTGGATTGCACGTAGAAATCCAGCGTGCATTACATGAAGCATTTCAATTTGCTGATGCAAACAGACAAGACCCCATTCATGGTGGAACCGATCACATTGGATCTGATCATGTCGACCACATTGACAGATAACGTTCAAGATGATTTTGATGAGAATGCTCACCTGCACGTTGATCCCGAGTATGACAAACTCTTCCAACATTTGCAATGTCTACTTTACAAAGGGTGCTCGATCAGCCGGCTTCAAGCAACTTTGACGTTGCTCATCGCATGCACTACCCACAAATGCACCAATGCATTTGTGGATGAGCTACTGGGATTGTTGCGTAAGAGTTTTCTGCCGGCCGAGAATTCATTGCCGAAAACTCACTATGAAGCAAAAACCATGATTGCCAAAATGGGATTGCAATACAAGATGATTCATGCCTGTGAGGATGGTTGTGTACTCTTCCGTGCGGAGTATGAGAAGGCAACCATTTGCCCAGTATGCCACAAGTCCCATTACATTCCTGGTCGTGGAACTGTGCCCAGAAAAGTACTGCGACACTTCCCTGTCATTCCGAGGTTGAAACGTATGTACAGATGTAAGTCAATCGCAGAGTTAATGACATGGCACGACAAACATAAGAGCCAAGATGGGTTGGTTCGACATCCAACTGATAGCAAAGCATGGAAACACATTGACACGACATTTCCAGATTTTGCTGCAGAGCCACGATCTGTACGATTTGGATTGGCCCTTGACGGTGTAAATCCCTACGGAGCTCAATCCACCAGTTGGAGCACATGGCCCATTCTCTTGGTCAATTACAATCTGCCTCCATGGTTAATGACCAAGAAGCTCCTTGTCATGTTAGCGCTACTGATTCCTGGAAAGGAGTCTGTTACCTCTAAGATCATAGATGTTTACTTGATGCCCCTAGTGGAAGAGCTACTGGAACTATGGTCTGGGATTGTAGCTCATGATGTTTCCCGTCCTCGTGGTCAACGCGAATTCACACTGAGGGCACTGTTGATGTGGTCAATCCATGACTACCCTACATATGGCTTGCTCTCAGGTCAAGTGACGAAAGGTTATGCTGGTTGTCCAGCTTGTGGACCCGAGGTGACTTCACAGCAATTACACACATGTGGGAAGACTGTTTTCCTAGGCCACCGAAGATTTTTGGCCCGCAATCATCCATACAGAAGGTCAAGAATGTTCAATGGCGCTACTGAGCATGGAACTCCTCCAGAAACGCAGACTGGAACACAAATCAGGGAGCTTGCAACAGCTCGCACTGCGTAGGTAGAAAACGGAGGGACACCATATAGCAGGACAGACCCAGCAAAAACTGGTGGAGTTAAGCGATTCTCAATTTTATATGTCTTACCTTATTGGGAGGTAATTCCTTCATGGCCTTTAAATTGGCTGTGTACATTTTTGCGTTTTCTATTGAAATTGTGATGATTAAATGCTCAATTGCTTATGCGTTGATTTTGTAGGGCCTCCTCATCCGCCACACGTTTGATGCAATGCATTGCGAGAAGAACTTGGCTGAAAATATTATTAAGACAATCTTTGGTGAGAGAGAAACATTGAAAGTTCGCCGTGATTTGGAGCTACTTGGGATGCGCCCGGAATTGTGGCTACAACGTGATCCTGACAGAGCAGATACGTTAATTATGCCGCCTGCCCCTTATGTCCTCACTGAGGCTGAGTTAGAAGTCTTTCTCGAGATTGTGCAGAACCTGAAAGTGCCAACAGGCTACGCATCAGCTTTCAAAAAACATGTGGTGAAGAAGAAATTGTCTGGCATGAAATCACATGACTATCATGTGCTCATGCAGCAAATTATACCGCTTGCTATCCGTGGGCTCATGGCAAGTGGTCCTCGCAGGGCCATTTTGCGAATATGTCGTGTATTCAAGAAGTTGTGTGCAAAAGTGGTGAATCCTACAGAGTATGAGGAATTGAGAACTGAAGCAGTTGTCACTCTGTGTCTTATAGAGAAGGAGTTCCCACCATCATTCTTTGATGTGATGACACATCTGGTTGTCCACCTAGTAGACGAGTTGTACTTATGTGGGCCTGTAGCATCTCGTTGGATGTACCCCATGGAGCGGGCAATGAAAGATATGAAGGGCTACATAAGAAACATGGCAAGGCCTGAGGGGAGCATGGCAGAAGGATACCAATTTGAAGAAGCATTGGGTTTTTGCACAGAGTACACGGCATGATTTGATGGAAGTGTACGAAGGGTGTGGGATGCAGATGAGGGTGAATATGTGGAACGTGAAGTTGTGGAAGGAAGTTGTGAAGCCCGGAAATTGAATGACCTGCGTGATATTGTACAAGAGTACATCATTCAGAACCATCCTTGCCTATCAGTCATGTTGGGGTAAGAAATCTACACCATTGACATTCAAATTTCCAAGTTTTAGTCATTTCTCAGCAGTTGGCATATGGTGTCTTTTCATATCTCCCACGCCACCTCTGTCAATCTCCTGGCTGACCCTCGGTTTGTGACAAGATATATGAAGCGGAGTCCACACGGATAGAAGCCAGACGACGCTTGTTTCGTGAGGAGCAAGGGCTGGAAGGCATGAGCAATTCCACGACAATTCAGTACCCTCCTGATTTGCATCCATGTCCTCCATTTGCTGTTTGGCTCCCTCAAGGTGTAGGGGATCATCTCTCAACTCAATCAGATGGGCTTGATCCTACAACACGTGAGGAATTACTATATTTTTCAAGGCCTCCATCATTTACTGCCCTGTCATTCAAGAGTATGACAGCGTATGGTAACCATTACAGGGCTATACCCCCGGCATGAACACAACAAGTATGATATCTTTTGATGGTGGAGTCTCATCTGTTTTCCAGCACCAGTCTTTTGAAGCATGCAACCTTCGAGCTGGGCTATTTCATTCCGGAGCAGCGCGATGACACCCTGGCCTTCATCAACCCTATTGACCAGGTAAAATGTTTCAACGTCCTGGATTTTCCACCGTATCTTTGATTCCTGAGCTACATCAACAAGATTGATCCACACCCACTTCTCCCTCGTCCACTTCACTAATTCTGACGACCACTGCTGGGAGATGCCAAACAAATGCTGCAAATTGAAACAGAACGCAACTCTCATATCGCCTTTACCTGATTTCATGCCACTCCGCCTCCCCCACTTGTTAGTCATTATCTGGAGCCATTCAAAGCCTTGCGCTTCTTTGTTCTGCACTGCGACCACATTGAATGCTTTGGACCGTACGTATAGGCTATTCAGGAGAAAATCATAAGGAGAAATTCAATCCAATCCAATGCTTGGGAGACGACTGTTTGGATATAGCTAAGACACGATGGAACATGGTTACCTAGGCCTTAACCATTCCTGGGAAATTGTTTGAGAGGCTGACATATCACAAGTCAGTGCAGTAAACATAGAAGAACACCTCGATGCCTTTATTAAAGAAACTGACATGGTGATCATTCATCAAGAGACATGCTTGGCTTCGAATCGGAAGGCAATGATCTGGAGGAAATAAATTATCAAACAAGGGATGAAAAGTGGTCACATGTTCCACTTGATAGCAATGGTACACTAAGACAAGGAGTTGATTCAGCTGAAGCTCTTGCCACCCCAATGACAAAAAGTATGGGCAAGGAAGTCTTGCAGCAAAATGAACACACTTTGGAGAGATCTAAGGATGAGCAACAAAGTGGCAGCGTGCTTGTGTTCTCAAATGATCAAGAGAGCAGTGGTACCCTTGACTGGCTCCCATCTCTTGCTCAAGTATCTGCGGATAAAGACAATGAAACCAGGTCAGAAATGAAGAGACTGGTGGAGACTGGTTCATGACTACCCTGCATATGGCTTGCATGAAGGTGGCACCCAAAATGGAGATAGGCAGCAGCAGTATCAAGGAAATAGAGATGAGAAACTTAGCCTTTTTTAGGCTCAGTGAGGACAGTGAGAAAGGATCAAATCTGCACACAATAGATATGCAGGAAAGTGAGGTCATCACACAATGTCATCAAGTGAGGTCATCAATTTTTGTGAAGGAGCCAAAACATGGTAACACTACTTACATCAGGTGTCAAGTTAAATAAACACAGTGTGAAACTAACTAGAATAAAGCTAGTTATTTGTATTTAACACTTGGATTTAGTTCAAGTGTTAAGTCAGGTGTCAAGTTTAGTTTGACACCTGAACCGTCTTATCTTCACGAGAGCGTCAGTCGTGCGGCTCATCTCTCTCGAGTTGAGCCTGCACGACCGAGCTCCTTCACGCTTTAGAATCTGAGTGTGCTTATGAAGGGAGGATAGGTTGTTGTGGGGTGGAGTCCCCATAGCTTGGGGTGCCCCTGGCTTGACTACTATTTTAAAGAGTGATGGTGTTGGATTTCATGTTTCTTGTGTCAACAGTGTGTTCTTAGTTTTCTATCACTCGAGAGAGATGACCTCTTACCTGTGAGTGCAAGGTAGGAGTTGAGGGTTAGCACTTGTATGATTACCTGTGTGTAAGTACTTAAAAAATGAAAATAAAATAAAAAACATGCAGGTTTCGATCATCGTTGGTTTCTGGGTATATAGATGGTCCATGGAGGAAGGCTGCATGGCAAGCAGGGGCAAAGAACTGGTCTCGTTCTACTGGTTGAGGATAGCGTTGGTTCTGGCATGAGGCCGTCGGGGCAGGACGGAGCTAAACTACGGGGAAGCAGCCTTCGTTTTGGTCGGTGAGGAGACATCATGGTGTAGCAGCGATTGGCCGTTCGGAAACTGACCAAGTGCGAGACTTAAAGGGGTACCTGTAATCGAGCAGATGAGTAGAACTTCCGTGCCTGGAGATGGCCGGGCTGCTCGCCTTAGTTCGATGTGCACCGACCAGAAGCGGTCAGTGAGGCCGTGTGCAGGGTAACTGCAAGTGCCTCTCACCTTGTCATGCTCCTCGTCACACCCACACAAACGCAGGGAAGAAATGAGGTGGAAGCAGACGTGTATGTGTCAAACTTGGACTGCTTCCTGGGTTGGGGGATGCTGTCTGCGTTCGTGAGTTGTAGATAATAGGTTGCAAGGTGGAGCAATGTTGAGAGATTGGACACGTCCGGTTCCCATGCTCTGAGTGTCGAGAGCAGTCCCGCACCTGCCCTGCCTCCTGGGTGCCAACACTTTTTGTTTTGTAAGATGAAGCTGACGAGTGGTGCAGGGTACAGAAAGACTTGGAGATCGAACATGTGACCGTAGCAGTTCTCCGAGCCTCAGTGAGGCGTAGCAGCCGTTAAGGAAGAAATGGGAAAGAGTGACGTATTGTGCGGTCAGGAAAGGCAGCGAAAGAGCAGAACCTGATTGATTTTCTGAGGAGCAGGAACTCCAAGAGCTTCGAATGTGATTGGTAATGTTGAGGGGTTGTGGAATGAGCAAGAGATAGGAATACCAAGGAACTTGGCGTATTCTGCTGCCTGGTGGTGTCCTGCAGTGCAGCCATTCGTCCATTCATTGAATGCTGGAGGATGAGCAAACATGTGAAGCAGCTTTGTAACTTGTGCACCTGCCAGAGGAGGGAGCAAGGCCATCAAGAATTGAAGGGATGACTTGCGCTGACTCGAAGCTAGGGTTTGCAAGAGAACAAACTGGTGCTGTGAAAGATGGACAGAGCAGAACTGTGAATAGGCTCGCTGGCAGATGGTTTGCTGAGGGGAGCGCCATAACTTAATGACTCTGGCTTCTGGAGAAGCGCTGGAAGAAGCAGCATACGTGGTCTTGGGAAATGATCAATGCACTGGTCTGATCCAGAAATTTCCCTTCTTGCCTTATTGACATCAGTTCTGCCCAATAACCAAGCGAGTGTAGCTGTGGCACTTTGAGTGTCAATTGAAAGGCTTGTAAGCTGGAATCTGATGCGGCTTGAAGAATCTGACCGTGGAGGAATCAGATAAAAGGGAGCAGGGAAGGATGACAATTTAGGCATTAATGTGGTGTCATCTGAAACTGTCGGTCCCTTGAAGACAGAAGGGGCCCAACTCACTACACGACCTGCTCGGTCTATGTGAACAATCCAGAACTTGAGGGCAGCCTGTGCCAACTCCATGTAAAGGCTTACACAATCAGTGATAGCAGATGTGTTGTTGCCACCTTGAAAAATTAGCACGCATGAAGGGCTGTAAGCGTTCTTGATCAAAGCTAGTTAGCTCTGGTGCTTTCCGGGGTTGCATTGTAAGTGCTTCTGCTTTTGTTGGGAATATTGGTGCAAAGGATTAAGGCTCGGCATCTCCATCAAAATGCTCGAATGTTGGCTCTAATTTCTCCTCTTGATAGAAAAAAACGGACTCAGGATCTGGTCTCTCCACATGTGCACACTCTCCGCATCATCGGTGTGCTTTTTGAAGGTTTGCCACGCATGTTTCTCGGCAAGGATGCGAACATCTTGCTCCAACAAGAAATCATCGCGGGTCCATGCATCGCCCAAGCGGGTGTTGTTCATCACGTGCTCTTTATGCTCCATCATGATTTGGGCGCGAAATCTTGATCTCGTCCCATCAAATTTCTCGAGCATGCTTATATTTGACTCTCTCGTAATCTGTTGAAGAGTCACGTGCAGAGGTCGGCGATCTCGCCATCATGGCACACGAACCACAACACCTCAACCGACAAGTTAACAAACTATTTAGATTCAATCTATGGTCAGGCATGGAACTCAGTTTACACAAATGCGCCATCACTACCGCCACACATCACAGTCGGCTCACTAAAACAGCCATAGCCTCACATTGCAAACTCTATGTACACTACCTAAACACACCTTTCCCCTTCCTGGGACCAGATGAGCCATACACCTACCTAGGTATCCAATTAGTTCCCTCCCTCACTTGGCACATCCAAAAAGACTCTACATCATCCAAACTTGCTACCAAAAGTTTGTCCCTGCTCAAATCCCCAATTGCCATCCGTCCAAAACTATCAATCATTCAATCCGTATTACAAACACAAATTCAATACTCATTCCACGCCGTACCCTTCTCCCTACCAGACATCAAAAAACTTGATAAAAGTATTATCCAACTTACAAAGCGCGTATGTGGCTTACCAACTAGTACCCCTAATGCCCTCACGCAACTCCCAACTGACAACTACAGAAATGGTTCTAGCCCATTAATCATATCATATGCTTGCACATTAGGCACACAACTAAAAGAAGCACTCAACGATCCTGGACGTCTCGGTATCATTTACCAGGGCCTCCTCAAACACCTCGCATTAAAATACAATCTCGACTGGAGGAGAGCAGGTCATTGGGAAGTGGGGGTGCATTTGTAAACACAACTGAAATCCTGGGAATTATAGGTCACGCCGCAAGGGAGTCTGTGGTGAGAACTACATGAACACGTTTGGAACCTGTTAAGATAACGTGGGAACAGCTTTCAATGGCGAGAACGTTTTGGTGATTAAAATTTAAATTAAAAAAAAAAAACCCCCTTTTGATCTAATTTAAATGATTTAGAGCCTAATTGGTCATATCTTTGTCATATGAACTCCGTTTGACACAGTTTTTGAGGGGATAGCTGCAAAAAGGGGAAATCTACCTATCTCGACCTGGTTTTAGTTTTTTGGACTCTGCTAAAAATCTATGGAATTTTTAGAGTATGAGTGTGCCATGAAAGATCCACAATTTTGTTTCTAGAACCTGTTCTGGTCTATATGAGAGACAAATTTGTGGATGTCCTCCTTGAATGGCTGGGGGAAATGAGGACGTAATTGAAGGGCGGGTCTCTTCTCTTAGCCTGTGCACACAAGGGGACAAGATTTATGTTTCCCAGGGGGCTCAGATTGATTTGAGTGGAGAGCAGTTGGGCGAGTTAATTGCATATTGAGAGTCAGGCATTAGCAGTAGACAACAAACTGTTGTAGTTGGCGTTGAGGGCCTCAATATTGCTTTGGACAGTCAGAACTCTGTTGGAGCCAGCAGTTCTGCAGCTGTAAGTGAAATACCAAAGTGGGTGAAAGCTAGGCTTGGAACACAGCCAAAGTCAGCCCCGGGGACCAAGGTGTTCAGCCACAAGGCCGTGGTGTACAGGAGCAGAGGAGCAGGAGCTACACAAGTTTGTGCAATCAGACGTGGTTGCAACCGGACACGCTCTACACGAGGCAACCACAAGCGGGGGTTTATTAGCAATGAAAAGTTTGTGCTGCTTGAAGGAGATGCAGTCATTCGCAATGAGGACACCCGCAACCATCTCAAAGCTTTCGAGTTGAGAGACTGTCAGACCCTACCTTTATTTTCTTTAGTGTTCAGTGAGCGGGAGATAGGGGAGTATTGCTTTGTCTCTACCTGGCAGAAAGAGGAGGAGGGTTGGTTAGAGCGAGCTACTGGAGCTTGGGACAAGGTTACTGGTAGGTTTCTGGACATAAATATACCTCCTACACCTTACCATCATGCAGAGCGAGGCACTTTGAGAGAAGTCTGGCAGTTGATAGCATAGATCAGGATTAGATCTTGCTTGGTTGGGCCTCTATTCTTCCCCTCCCTCTTGTTACTATTTCCATTACTTTGTACTTGTAGTTGCCAAAGCCTCTCTTGGTGGAGGCCAGTCAGTCCGAGGTTTTGGGCTGGGATATTCTGCAGGATCAGCACTGCAGATGGATTTTGGTGTGGGGGTGTTGATGTTTGATTTCTTGTGTTTGGATCCCCCCCAACACCTGCATGCTTGACTGTGCGCCATGTTGGTTTTGTGTGGGCGCTTGCTTTCATAGGGATTAGGCCGGATTTGATCACCGGTCAATCCTAGAGTATGTTGTCGGTGGTGAGGTTGGAGTGATGACCAGCAAGACCACCAGTGTTTCTTCTATGGTGAGTCTGGGTTGATGACCAGCCAACCATAGGAGTTCTTGCGGTGGATGCAGGTGCAGGTGCCCTGAGCCACTGGGATATGACCCTTTAAACTGCAACAGGTGCCCACCCGTGTCACTATTAGAATTAGTAGTAGAGCCTTATAGTGTCACGTGGGGGAGTATACATTGTGAGTGTCATCACGGAGTTACCCAAGGGTTTTGAGGGGAGTATGGCTACAGGCAGTAACAGTGAGAGTGGGTTCACAAGACGAGGTATTCGGTTCAGACCACCTTCACCTCCACCCTCAACTACTGCAGAGTCTGACACAGACTCGGAGGCTTCATCAACAGGTGTGTAGTTTCCTTCGCCATTGTTGTGGGACGACATAGAGGAGATGTATGGAGCTACCAAGGGGCCTCGTAGGTACTCTAGAGCTGTGGGCACAATTGAGCTGGATGACTTTATCTAGGAGTTCGACAACTGGTGTGATTTGCAGCAGATGCGCAATCCACAGCTATTCACCCCATTCATGGCGTGGAAGGGATTGTTCCAGCATTTGGAAGGCCCGCCAATGGACGATTACCACGAGTTCAAGCGAGGACATGAAGCAGAAATTGAAGAGTGGAGGATGTATTGGTCACCTGACTACGTCTCCATTACTCGAGGAACAACGCGACCAGTAGCGGCATCAGCACCAATACCTCCCACGGCAAGCACTAGTAGTGGAACAAGTAGTGCCGGTACTTCTGCAGAAGGTGCTACTACTCATCCTCCCCCGACTACAACACATGTGCCTGGATTCAGCCCAGTGGTGGAGTTCTTTCGGGAGTTGCGGAGGAACTACCAAGGTGTACGAACAGAGAAGCTGCGAAGTTTGCAAGACTTTCAACGCAAACCCAGTGAGAGCTTGCGAGAGGCGTACACTCGTATGAGGCGCTTGATAAGTGTGACCCAAGGGGTTACTGAAGCTCAGGCAATCCAGTTTTGGTATGGAATTTTGGACAAGGAGCTCAGGAGAAGGGTGCGGGATGCAACCCTGTTACAAGCAGCCCAACCCACATTAGCAGATGTGTTTCTGCTGGCTGAGCGGATTGAGCTCAACATGGTGGAGGAGCGAGTTGTTACCATTGGATTTGGCAAGGACATGCCTGTACAAGGCGCAGCTGCCAACCCACAGGCACAAGGGACTGCCCAACAGCGTGGTTAGGGGGCAAGGTTCCCAACCCAAATTCCATGGAGCTTACACGGGACCTCACGTGCAGAGGCCGGTAGCTTATTTTGCAAGCCAACAGCAACCAGGGGTGATATGTTGGACATGTGGAGGACCCCATGTCAAGAGAGATTGCCCAGAGAGTGGCAAAAGGCCGGCACAAGCACAGCCTGCACAGTTGCAATGTGGGCATTGTGGCAAGTATGGGCATGGAGATGCCCAGTGTTATGACTTGCATCCTGAGTTGCGCCCAGGCCAGTTCCAAGGGAACAATGGTTGCCGGGGGCGAGGTGGACCAGCCCAGAGAGGACGAGGTGGCCGGGCATGAGGTGCAGGCCAAGGGCAAGCTCAACATGGCCAAGGACGCGGAGGTCAGGGTGTTGACCAAGGTATGGCCAACCGACTTCAGCAGCTAGAGCAAAGGCTTGCTGCCATGGCCACAGCTCAGGTGGTACCAACTCCAAGACCTGAGGGTCCACCTCCTGTTCCTCCTCAGCAGTGTCATCCTGACGGAGGAGACATGGAGGCATGGGATTTATGTGTGGGGCAGCACTACCACTAGTGCAAGTGGAGTCTGCTGCAGCCGTCACTCGAGGAGCAGCACGAGTTCCTAAGCCACGAGGTGCAGAGGTGGAATTGGATCCACAGCGTGGGGAGGCAAGCCGTCAAGCGAGGCTTCCTCAGTCATTCACATTGGCGGAGACAGTGTCGACGCCATCCATGGCACCTAGTTCTCGCCCGACTATTACCGAGGTGGAGGTTACTATGCCATTGGGGAGAGCTACACGTGCAACACTGACACCTGCTACCAAGGCTAGTGCAGCCTCTGTGTTGTTGGGGGCAGCCACCTCTGTGTGTCAAGCCCCACTATTCTCGGCAACCATGATTGTGATGCCGGGGGTAAGACCAGCTGCAGTGTTCAGACTAGCAGCCACACTCTGTGAGAGTGGGGAGGTCACTTCATCTTCTGCGGTGTTAGCGGAAGGTGTAGTGGCAGAGGGATCCTCGGATTTGAGGGTCAAGATTGCCACGGCTGCGCCATGGCAAGCTGCAGCTGCCAGGTTGACGGAGCTGCCAGCTAGGCCAGCCTTTGAGCGCGCCATGGTGACACCTGGAGTTGTCTTGTTAGACAACCAGGATAACATTTTCACTTTGAGTGGACCGGCAGGCAAGAAGTACCGGCCACTGCGGGTCTTGTTGGACTCAGGAGCTCAGCCACTGATGTTGGGCAGAGCTGCTATTGCAGGTTTGGGCCTCATGGAGGCGGATATGGAGCCTTGTCCTTTCCAGATACAGACATCTCTGGGAGGATCAGAGCAGGCTCGGGGCATGATACGGCGTGAGTTGGCCATTGGACTACAGCCGGATCACCCTACAGATGGCTCAACGATGCAAGCCAAGGCCATTGTGACAGACGCGGTCTCGTACGATGTCCTGGTTGGTGGGGCAGTGTTGTACCCCATGGGCTTCACCCTGGATTTTTGGGAGGAGTCAGCTTCCTATAGGCCTGGATGGCAGTCTGGGGAGGGTTGTCGTGTACAGCTCCCTGTGACATTCATTGGGGGTATTGCGGCTGCCCAACGGGGCAAGATGCCAACACTAGCCACCTTTATAGCTGCAGTTAGCTGGCCTGGAGAGTTGCTGGAAGACAATGCCCATGCAGAAGATGTGCCACCTCCAGCAGAGCAGGATGACATGCATGGTACGGCGGAGTTGTCTGCCATGGTTGCTCACACTCCATTGTGGGGTACAAGCAAGGATTTGCAGCAGGCTGCTGATAGACAGGTGCAACAAGCCTGGGTAGAGGCCTTTGTACCGTCAGGAGAGGAGGAGAGTGCGGTGATTGCACTAGGACCACCTCAGTGATCGCCATTGGACACCACACCTCTTGTGTGGAAGTGCCCGGATGAAGACATATGCCTTCTGGACTTGTTTGGCGGGATCAGCACTCGATTGGTTGCAGTGTTGCAAGCAGGTGTGCGAGTTCGACGTTACCTATATATGGAGAGGGATGAGATTGCACGACGCGTCTCACTACGCCATGTTGCTCAGTTGGTACAACAGTACCCTGATTTGTTGCGAGTGGCTGCAGTTCGTGGATACCAACAAGCCTTGCCAGCAGACATTTCGTTGCTGGGGGCGCAGGATTTGGAGCAGGTTGGCTCCATTGATCTGGTAGTGGCAGGTTGGCCTTGCCAAGGGCATTCATCAGCCGGGCATGGCAATGGATTGCGAGACTCGAGGACGGGTCTGTTTTGGGAGATGGTGCGGGTTTTGCGCCACTCGCAGCTTCATCAAGCTGTATCTCCAGCATACATCTTGGAGAATGTGCCACTGATGGGTGATTCTCGGGCCAGGGTGATGGCCAGTGTGCATCGAGTCCGGTCGTGGCTTGGGTCAGCAGTGTTGCTGGATGCAGCTGCAGTGGGGTCACGGGCCACCCGCACTGCTGAAGCGTGCATTTGATGGGGTGCAGCGGCCAACACACCTCATACTGGATAGCATTTTGGACACAAGGAGGCAGTCTCAACGTGTGAGACACGATGACCGTTCATCTTTGGCAGTGGTCAATAGGGTGGGTCAACCACGAGCAACATTACCTACACAACTCAGCTTCCCAGGATCCCATGCTTTTCGAGATGGTGGACCTGGCCTCTTGTGGGATAGCCAGTTGCAGCAGTTAGTGGAGCCCAATGCTGATGAGCGTGAGCGGGCGATGGGTTTTACCACTGGTACCACGGCGGTGCCATCTTTTTTTGAGGCATCGCGTCGTCAGGTGTTGGGGCAAGCAATGGATCTCAATTGCTTGACCTGGATTATCAGCTTGGCTATGGCTGAGCAGCGCAAAGTACGGAGTACACTTCCCTTGATGGTCTCCCTACCTACCGAGATGGTACAGGCAGCAAGTAGGGGCGAACAAGTGAGGACCACGAGGTGCAGGCCGCATCCATGACACACGTGGGAGGTGCTCGAGGTTCAAAAGGAGTTGGCAGCCAAGGCGGCGGTGATTGATGGATCAGGTTGGGGATTTTTCTCGGGTTGAGGAGGTCCTTAAGGATGGGATCATGGGGCAGGGTGAGACATTGTCACTGATAGAGGAGGCAGTGGTCACTGCTCAAGAGGTTGCAGCATAGCAACCACGGGACGCGTCTTCTATCTCTAAGCCTGCTGGACTCAAGGTTGCAGTCACGGAGGACAACTGGGAGCCTGATGTTGGACCTATAGTCACCAGAGGAGAAAGACGACTGTTAGAGGGCTGCTTGGGACTTAGATGCTTTTATGGGTTCTGTGGGGTACCCTTAATTTTTGCGCAGACTGAGACCAACAAGAGCCTTAGGGGTGACAGCAGCGGGCTTTAGGGGGGGGGTTACACAGCCCGACACAGCCGACACAGCCCAACACAGCCCGACACAGCCCGTCACAGCCAATCACAGCCGACACAGCTTGACACAGCTTTGCACAGCCGACACAGTCCGTCACAGCCAATCATAGCCGACACAGCCTGACACAGCTTCGCACAGCCGCCACAGCCAACAAAGCTTGACACAGCTAGTCACAGCCCGTCACAGCCAACACAACCAACACAGCCAGTCACAGCTCGGCACAGCTTGTCACAGCCTGTCACAGTACATGGGGAACAGTTATCAATGGCAGGGAACGACTGTGAGGGAACGACATCTGCAGAAAGAACGTCATCTGCAGAAGGAACGTGATACTTCGGGGATAACGGTTAATTAGTTAGGTGGTTAGAATAGCTTGCGGGCAGATAAGGGGAGGGGAAACGGAAAGAAGATGACTTCACGGGGAGCACTTCTTGGTCATGGAGGAGAGGAGATCAGGCGGAGAGCAAGAACGAGAGCACGGAGAAGGAGGAGAGATGTACAGTAGATGTTTGTTTCATGCAGAGCTGTAGTGATACTGTAAGGCAGATTAGAGTCACTTTGACATTGGCCTAGTACCTGATAAATCGTAATCTGATACTTATTCGATACAAACACACTGTGTAGAGAGACATGAGTGAAGTTGTGAAATGAATGCATGATTAATTGGAATTAAGTAGATACTGAAGCAATCTGATGCTTCAGTATCAGATAAGGTGAATTGATAACATGAAGGCAAGAAGGAATACAATTGGGAAGCACAACCATGATTCACTAGCTGTAGGTCATGACTGATTGTACTGAGCGGGCTGAGTGCTTAGAAATATCCAACTCTTCTATCTTGGAGTTTCCACCTCGGATAGCGAAGGGATGGGTGAGTAAAAGCCGCTCGACATTTGGCGACCATACTGGGGAGCTAAGTCATGAACAGCCAGATGTGACAGGCATCTGGTGGGATCATGGTGGTTGGAGAATTAAAGAATTTGATGTGAATCAAATCCCCTGTGAAACTGAGAAGGAAAGATTGTCCAAACGATTCTTTCAGAGGTTCTTGGAATTGCCAGTCGGTTGTAAAGAAAACATTCTTAAGAGAGTGCATGATGCTGACCCTGAGTGGGGTCTGGAGAAAGGAGTGATAAAGATTTATCAGGTGGCCTGTAGAGGAAGAGCGCGTTGGTTACCAACACTGGTTTATGTGATAGCATTGCTATCCATTAAGCGAGTAGAGTTTGAAGGCTAGGAGGAAAGGAAGGTGAATATTTATACTCATATGCATGAAGAGCTTGTACTGGTAAAGAATTGGATTCCAAAGGATATTCTGTGGATCAAACTCACACCAAGAACAGCTTTCCAGACTTGTTTGCCATATGGTTATATGGTAACGGAGACTTCTAGTATAGCCAAGGGTGCATTGAAGCTTGAAAGAAACCCAGGCATATACGAGAGATATTACAGAAGAGAGTTTTGGTTATTGCCACATTAAAAGAAATGAAAGACATGGGACATGAGTGATGAAAGAGAAGCTAGACTCCAGAGATACTCAGCAAAAAGAGAAAGTTATCTGAAAGTTAATTATCCATATCTTTGGGAGAGAGGAATAGACATAGGGGAATCATCTGGACCTCTCACACCATTAAGATCAGGGAGTACATCACCCATACCGGAAGAACTAGAGTTGGATGCCACTCCTTCTTTTTCTTTGCAAGAAAGATTAAGGGAATTGGTACGGGAAGAAGATCAACCACGAGTTGAAAGATCTGAGGTACATCCCTGGATAAAAGATTTGACAGAAATCTTTGATAAGAGTTGGCATGGAACACCAAAAGCAGGAACTCCAGTTTCTGAGACGGAAGATGAAGAAGGAGGAGAGGATGTGGCAGAACCAACGGAGAGTTCAGACTCTCCAACACCATTACAGTTGAGTTACATGAGTGAAGAAGAAACCCAAGGGCAGAACTTGGAGGATGAAAACAGAGAGAAGAAATTGGAAGAGGAAGAGTATGAAGAAGTAGACCCAACAGCTGAGGTTGAGACTACAACCAGGACATCCCAACCCGTTGGACCTGGATCAAGTGGAGCACTTGGATCACAGGCCAACGAAGGTGTCGGCTCAGGGGGATCAGGCGGGCAGCCTGGATCTGGCTCTTGGGGGACAGGGAGTTTGGGAAGTAGTGCAACTGGAGCTGGGAATACTGTGAATATCGTGGGGCCAGTAGCAGGGAGTGCTCAGGGGCCACCACTTGGTGGAAGATCCACCACAACTACAACAGGTCCTCAAGGACCAGCACCAGCAAGGGGGCCAACATCTGTCCATGGGCAGAGGGTAGGGCCACAGATGGCGTTACAACCAACACGGACAAAACCACCTTTTCCAATATATTCAGGAAAACGGGATCCCGATGTACACATTAGCCAATTTGAGCACATGTGTATAGTGAACAATGAGAATGGCGATGATGCCAAGATGAGACCGTTTCCTTGTTCACTTATCAAGAAAGCAAGTGAATGGTATGCAAGATTCCCTGATAATCATTTCCTAACCTGGAATGGCTTGAATACAACATTCCGAAATAGGTTTAGGACAAGTAAAACTGGGATGAATTGTATGGAAGTTTACAACAGTTAAAGCAAAAGAAGCATGAAACTGTTGAGGAGTATATGGAAAAAATGGAATTGATGATGAAAAAGCTGGCTGCTGTACCAGCACCAGGTTTATAGAAGACTTGGTTTGTGAGTGGACTAAGACCAGAGTTGCAAAAGAAAGTGGATATGTTACCCCATAATACAGTGGAGGAGGCATTTGAAACTGCGAACAGAATTGAGCAATTGAGAATGCTCAGGAGAGAGAAAAGGGATGATGAGGACTTTGAGGATGAGTCAGATGAGGAAGAAGAGCAAGAGCTGAAAAGGAAGAGTAAGAGAAAGGAGAAGTTGAAGAGGGATAACTATGAGAAAAGATTAGAAGAAATCTTGAAGAAGTATGCAACAGAGGCTGCAACACATTGGAGGAAGGGTGTTTGGTGTGCAAAGTGCCAGAATGAAGGCCATACCACCACTGAATGCCACATGAAGGAGAAACACTGTACTATCTATAAAATGGATAACCATTCTACTGAGAATTGTTACTACAACAGAAGGACAGCAGCTAGAGAACCTAGGCAAGTAAGGGTGCATCAAGTGCAGCCCCAGCCAAGAAGAAACAGTGATAAGGACCACTATGGTAGGCCTGGTGGTTATAACAATGGCACGGAAGGGAGAGGTAATCCAAGAGGGAATTACCAAGGAAATTCCAGAGGCAACTATCAGGGTAATCCAAGGGGGAATTCCCAGCTAGGGAATCGGGATTACAGAAATAATCCTAGAGCAGACCAAGGGCGAGGACCTAATGGTGAAGAAATGTGTTACTATTGTAATCAGCCAGGACATCGCAAGGCAGCCTGTCCATTCTGGATCAGACACCAGAATGAGATGAGAGCTCCTGTGAATGAAGGGCCAGGGGTGGCTGCTCACATGGTTAGGCCATGTGTTGTACCAGAAGTAAGTACAATGATAGTAACGAGAAGCAAAGCCAAACTAATACCTCCAGTAGTTGAGGAAGATGATGATAATGAAGGTGGCAGTGATGTGCCTGAAGATGATGAGGCTTGGAGAGATGAGAAAGAACTGCACAAAGAAGTGGCAGACACCATAAGGGAAATGCAGAAGAATACTGATATTCCTATGGCAGATTCCTCTGATTCTGATGGAGAAGAAGAAGTGAGTGAGAATGAAAGGAAGAAAAAAGCTGCAGACATGCAGAGTAATGAAGGGACTTTGGCTGAAGTAATATGCCAGACCAAAGCAGAGATTACCATTGGACAGCTATTGGCCGTGGCACCTTATTGTAGACACAGGCTGTATCAAGCAATCAATTGAATTGCCCATGTGACAGGAAACACAGACCTGAACAGCAAGGTGACCTGTTATAATGTGAAGCCGGAAGGGCGAGAAACAGTCACGGACTTTGATGATTCTATGCCAGTAATCCAATTGAGAATTGGAAGCACAGAACTATTTGATGTACTGATAGATGGAGGCTCTGGAGTGAATATCATGACAGACCAATTAAGAAAGAAGCTTGGTCTAAGTAACATGAAACCAGCCCCATTTACAGTAACAATGGCAGATCAAAGAAGTGTACAGCCATTGGGATTGATAAGAGGAGTTAAGATACAGATACAAAAGATGATCTTTATGATCACAGTAACTGTGTTGAAAATGGATGAAGTCATGGAGGCTTACTCCTTATTATTGGGACGTCCGTGGCTAAAACAGGCCAGGGTATTCCATGACTGGAATTCTCAGTTACTAACTGTGCATAATGGGATGCACAAGATACAAATTACCACTAAGAAATCTAGTAGATTACCTGCTACGAGAAGACCTCGAGGGGTCAGGGAGTATGACAGGAGGGGAGGACTGGATGAGGAGTAGGAAGCTACCCTGTTCGCTACACACCCAGAGTGGGAGCAGGTTGCAGAGATGCAGCTGGAAGGCCTAAGTTGTTTAAAAGGTATCCGCTGTGGTGTAGTGACAGCAACACCAATTGAAGGAGAAATAAGCAGTTACCCACCACATTTTTATGAAGAAAGAGAAGGAGAAATGGAAATCCTAGAAGAACCAGCCACTGTGAGTTTACAGGATGAAGTGGTGACTGGTTGGACAATCACAGCTGATGAGCAGGTGAGAGAAGTGAATGTGGGAACTGAAGAGGAACCGAGGATGGTGAAGGTAGGGGCTGATTTGGAGCCAGAATTCTTTGAGGAAGCTAAGAGTTTGTTCATCAAATACAGAGATGTATTTGCTTGGAGCTACGAGGATCTAAAAGGGATACCACCTGAGATCTGTCAGCATAAGATTGAATTGGAACCAGGGTCAGTACCAATCAAACAGACAAGGTACAGAATGAATCCCAACTATGCACAGAAGGTTGGAGAAGAGATCAAGAAGTTGGCTGAGGCTAAGTTTATATACCCGATAGAGTATACAACTTGGTTGTCACCCATTGTGATAGTTCCCAAGAAGAATGGTAAACTGAGAGTTTGTGTGAACTATAAGAAGTTGAATGCTTGCACGAAGAAAGATCCTTTCCTTTTCCCATTCACAGAAGCGGTATTGGACACTGTGGCAGGCCATGAGATGTACTCATTCATGGATGGCTTCAGTGGTTATAATCAAGTGCAAGTGGCAGAAGAAGACCAGGGAAAGACGGCTTTCATCACAGACTGGGGTGCTTATGCATACAAAGTCATGCCTTTTGGACTTTGTAATGCACCAGCAACATTTCAGAGAGTGATAAGTGAATCTTTTCATGAGTATCTGGATGATTTCATGCAGGTGTTCTTGGATAATTTCAGTGTGTACAGCTCTAAGAATGAGCACTTGCATAAATTGGAGTTATGTTTGGCCAGATGCAGGATGAGAGGTTTGGGCCTGAATCCAGAGAAGTGTACTTTCTGTGTGAACTCAGGGGTGCTTCTGGGACACATTGTGTGTAAGAGGGGACTTCTTGTGGATCCCAGGAAGACAGAGGCTATTAAAGCCTCTCCACCACCAGTAACTGTTAAAAGTCTAAGGAGATTCCTTGGACAAACCAGTTATTAAAGAAGATTTGTCAAAAGGTATGCACAGATAGCAGCACCATTCAGCAAGCTTCTGTAGAAAGATGCAGTGTTTGCATGGACAGCTGAATGTCAACAGGCTTTTGAGGAACTTACATTGTCAGTAACAACTACACCGGTGCTGATTGACCCTCACTGGCATGTAGTATTCCATGTTCATTGTGATGCCTCAGGAGAAGCGTTGGGAGCGGTATTAGCCCAAAATGTTACAGGAAATATAGATTCACCTATGTACTATGCTAGCAGGTTGATGAACAGTGCTGAAAGGAACTATAGCACAACTGAAAGAGAAGCACTGGCAATGATTTATGCAGTCAAGAAATTCAGATATTACCTATTGGGAAGAAAGTTTATGTTTTATGTGGATCACCAAGCTCTGATATATCTGGTGAACAAACCTTTGATAAGTGGTAGGATAGCGAGGTGGTTAATAATCTTGCACGAGTTTGAGTTCGAAGTTGTTTACAAGCCTGGCCTTTTGCATCTTGTGGCAGATCATTTGTCACGCCTAACAACAGGAGAGGCCGCCACAGGAGTAGACGACCAATTACCTGATGCGAGTTTATTTGCAATGGAGGTGCAAGGAAGTGCAGATGAATGGTTAGATTGGCAGTGGCCAATCAGATACTACCTTACTCATGGTCAGTGCCCACCTAGTTATGGTAAGGAGCAGAGGAAGAGAATCGCTATCAAGGCTTTACCCTATACTATGGTAGGGGGCAGAATGTATAAGCTAGGACCTGATGGAGTACTTAAACGATGATTGTACCACCATGAAGTAAATAAAGTTTTGGAGGAAGTTCATAAAGGAGTGGCTGGAGGACATTTTGGAGAAGAGACTACCAGTAGGAAGATACTACTTGCAGGTTACTGGTGGCCTACTTTGTTCAAGGATGTACACAAGTATTGTCAGAGTTGTGATGAATGTCAGAGGCTAGGACCTTTGCAGAGATCTGGGAAGATGATTTTGCATCCTACGATGCCTACTGAACCATTTCAGAAATGGGGACTAGATTTTGTTGGACCAATTAACCCACCGGCCAAGAATACACAGAACAAGTACATAATTACAGCCATTGATTATACTACGAAGTGGGTGGAAGCTAAAGCTTTGAGGGACAACACAGCCAAGTCCATAGCAAGGTTCCTGTATGAGAACATACTTACACGATTTGGCTGTCCCTTGGAATTTATCAGTGACCAGGGAAGTCACTTCATTAATGAGACCATTGAACTATTGACTAAAGAGTTCATGATTGTGCATAGGAAGAGTACAACGTATTACCCACAAGGTAATGGGCAGGCAGAGGCTACTAACAAAATACTATGTATTATCTTGGCTAAGATAGTCAATGCAAACAGAACGGATTGGGATACAAAGCTGCTGACAGCTTTGTGGTCAGGGGGCTGCTATTTCATGAGCCATGAGCCATGAGCGGCATGAGCCATGAGCAGAGTCGTAAGTGTGGAAAAAAACATGAGCAGCACTATTTTCCGGAAATGAGTGTCCGCGGGAATAGGGTTTAGGGTGCCACGGTCATAGGGGGAGAAGGACCTCCCGATGAAGGAGGTTCGGCAATGTTATTTAGAATTATATATTGAAAGGCAATGTTTCGCGAATGGTAGGGTGGTACTGCTCTGTACAATGGGGGCCCATTTCAGCTTACCAGCCATTTGCAAAATCCACCCACACTCCCAATCCCAAACGAAATGAGCAATGACGCATTCGCGGAACGATGGACACAGAATATAATAAAAAGAGGGCACAATGAGGTTTTTATTGATCCACATGAATTGCATTTGAAGCACGTCTACTGTGCTGATTGTGCCATCAAATCTTGAGCCCTGTGCCTACTGAATACAAGTCACGTTGTCAATGGGACTTCGACTGCTCTCAGAACTAGCTCATGAGTCATGGGGCTCCTCCATGTAAAGTCGATTGCAGCCGTTGTACCGCCCCTAGTGATGTTCACCACAATGTCCTGCCCTTCAATCATACCACCATCGAATATGGAAATCTTCACGTTTTCGTCGTCCACACCAATGCGAATGTCCCCATACAATGGAGAAGAGGAGCGCACTCCTCGAGGAGAATAGGTCTCTCCGATGGAGTCCACCCACGTCCAGTGGCAGCAGTTCCACCGCAACAGCATAGCAGTGCGCCTTCTTCTGCATGGGTGACCGTCGTAGCTGGGAAAATCGGAATCGAGGATGCGCAGGAGCCACGGACTCCTCAGACCAAGATCGTCACCCCGCTCGAAGGCGTAGTGGCCTACGATATACTCAAAAGCCACCAATGTTTCCACAATCGAACCAGTATCTTCTCTGTAATCTGTGTACCAGATAACAATGTCTCCCGATGTGGCCGAATACATTGCATAATCGATGCCTCCAAAGGGGCAGTCGTCCCGGTTCCGGAAGCACGGCATCCTTGCAAAGGAGGACCTGAGGACGACTTGGATGCCGATGACCTTGCGGACAGCTACGAAGCCCTTAGATTTTGGAAAAGATACGAAGCGGAAGAGCAGTCCGGCCTCCAAAATGGAGCATCTGGGTCACACGTACCCACCGACGGAGGTGGAACGTGTTCATCACGCCAGCGGTGGATGAACCCATACATCTTTCTCATCAACAAGTTATAGTTTGAGATCTGCCACCGAAGTCCATCCCCCGGATGGAAATTCGGCGCCGCATTTACATCGAAGAGGGGATGGACTTCGTCGTGTCCAGTGGCTATCGGCCCACCTGGCAGTGAGTGCCCATAGTTTGCATGGCAGGGTAGGAAACTGAAACGGCTACATTCATGCAGCAGCCAATCTTCATCGGTCCAGGATCCTGTACGGGGGAAATTTAAATGTGCCCTGGAGTGTGCCCTGGAATGTACCTCACTTCTGTATGACTGTGTTTCATTGTGTTGAATAACTCTCGGATTTTTCCCACTGTTTACAATTTGATGTCTCATTTCTACAATTTGTCTGTCCGGTTGAATAAAGCAGAGTAACGGTATGTGAGTCATGTGTCAAGAATATACCAGAGTAACGCCATGTCGGACATTGAAATGCGGCACCGCATTTCCATGTCGGCATCGAAATGCGGCGCCGCATTTCCATGTCGGGATCGAAATGCGGTGCCGCATTTCCATGTCCGCATCGAAATGCGGCACGGCACAGCATTTCCATGTCGGACATCGAAATGCGGGCACCGCATTTCCATGTCGGACATCGAAATTCGGCACCGCATTTCCATGTCGGACATCGAAATGCGGCACCGCATTTCCATGTGGGACAAGAAATGCGGTGCATCATTTCCGTCCAGGTACACGAAATACCAACACGGGTCTATAAATTGATCAGAAAACGAGGTTGGCATTGCAAATGCGGCGACGCATTTCCAGCTTGGCAATGGAAACTTCTTTTTGGACAAGGGAATGCGGTGCCGCATTTCCGTCCAACACTTCGAAAAGTGCACCTATTCCGACCAGCGCGATGGAATGCGTTACCGCATTTCCGAGAGAGGGTCTGCAAATGGACAAATTGCGATGTCCGTTCTGGAAATGCGGCGCCGCATTTCCATGTCCGTCATCGACTTTTTTTTTTACAATGGAATGCGGTGCCAATTTTTGCTGATGGGCCTGCAGTTCGAACAACGACCATCCCCAATATGGAAATGCGGCACCGCATTTTCAATCCCGCCATGTCGGCCTCCTTGTTCGACCTCCTTGTTCGACCTCTGTAAGCGTGGTGGCATCCATGCAATGAGCGGGAGAGGCCAAAACTGGCGTGTGGACAAAGGAAATTTTGGAAATGCGGCACCGCATTCCCAATTCAGATTACTTTTTACTATGCCAACATTGAAATGGAAAAATTAGTCCCTCCCCTGTTTTGGAAATGCGGTGCCGCATTTCCAAAAGAGGTTCTTAGAGTTGCCAAAATTTTGGAAATGCCCTGACCATTTCTGATTTGGGAGTGTCCTGGTTTGGGGGCGATTGTGTGGCTGGAATGCACACTGGAGAGGGGTCACGAATGTCGGGCAGAATTTTCTTTATATACTCTGGAAGAGAATTTACATTTACAGAGACTTCATTAAAATTCTATTAATCTTGAAAATCATCGGAATCCTCATCCTGTTCTAGACTGTCCTGCTCCTCCTCCACCCCCTCAGTGCCTCTCTCATCTCCAGCGGACTGCTCGTTGGCCAGGCTTTCGAAAATCCCATCTTCCGCTTGCGGAACTGTCCATCTCACCTCCGTTGGGTCGTCTTCCTCCCTGTCTGCGTCGCTCTCATCCGCTGAATCACATATGTACTTTCGTACCCGTCTACCTGTCTGAGCTGCTGCCAACTCTTTCCTTATCCTTCTGTCCTCCCTAGCCCTCTCCAAAATCTGCTCTACTTTACTGGGATTCTCACTTCTTCTAATCGCTGTATTTGCGAGTTTAGCTGCATAACTAGGAAGGGAGTAGTCCCTCACCGGGCTCGTCATGAAGTCGGCCCTCGCAAAGAACGGGACATTCTTCCTGGCAGGAAGTGTAGGCCCTACATGTTTCGACCCGGACCCTGCAATCCTGCACATGACAATCATCAACGAGACTAATGAGAACCACAGTCGGGAAATTCCTTTGACATAAATGACCCAGAAGGCTTTGCAAACTTACAATGTTTGCACTCACTCGTATTCCGGGTTCTCCTCTGCATCAATGTCCACTGTGTCTTCCTCGGACTCCGACGAATCCGAGGAGACTTCCGCTCTGTCGGGAGCCTTCACATTCCGTTGCAGCCCCTCCAGATGGGATCCCCACACGGATGAATCCTCCTCGTAGGCAAAGAGGTGCCGGTCGGAAAACCGCCCAGCCCACATTGAGGCACCTGTTACAATGCCATCCACACATTACCACATGGCGCTTCAGATGTTGCGAACTACATCCTAACGAGAATTTGCAGAACAGCAGAGATCAAGATTCTGCATACCTGTCCCACAGATGAGGTCCAGCACTGTGCCCTCCACGTCTGTGCATGTCTCCATAATTGTCTGAATGAAGGCAGGGCTCCGAGTCCGTGAGTACCGCAGGGGTTCCGTTGAAGTGAGGCTATGAGGGAGAAGTTCCTTGGGAACGTTGTTGAACAGAACGTCGTAATCGAGTGGGTCGCAGTTCGGGTCAACCTTTCCTCCCTCCTTCCGGAAAGCAAAGGTGGAGTTTTCCTTCACAAAGCAGTATGCATCGAACTGCTTCGTCTGCATACACAGGGGGAAAATGATTAGAAACGAATGCGGCACCGCATTTGAAAGCACCCAAGCAAATGAATGGACGAGTGCCAGTGTCGTAATCACCTTCTTCCCTTCCGACCGAAGGCCCAGTGTGTTGATGCACGTCCACTTCTTTTCAGAATCGGGACGGCGCTCTTGCGGGTCCACTTCGCAATTCCTGTCTGAGTGTTTTTTCCTCTGCTCGCCAGGACAACCACACAGCCTCTGTCGTCCAACACCATGCGGGCAAGCCCGAATCCTTTCTTCCAAAAGTCCTCCGAGTACCTGTTCCAAGATGGCAAAGCTTGCAGTCCTTCCACAGGCTCTCCGTCCGGAATATCCAAGATGATCATATCGCAAGACCACTCGGTGGCATTTCCGCCCCTCCTACAATCCTTGTCTGCACACACCCTCTCAAAGAACGAGACCATATTCTGAAATCCTGGGGTGTCGGAAGGCTCTTCGGCAGTCGCCTTCTTCAGTGCTCTGCCCTTCAGACCCTCCATGGTCTCATGTATGCCAACTTGGCTGCCCGTCCATCCAAAGCCGCCGCCAAGAAACTCTCATTTACACACTGGACTACTTTCGGGAGCCACTTTCGGCCTCTTCATTTCCACCGGCTCGAAAGGGTGCCCCCCTGGGGGTTGAAGAGTGCCTTCTTTGCCGAGCCAGTTCTCGTGCCTCTCGTGACAACGGTGGGCACAGGGGAGGCAGCCTGCGTTTGGGTGGGTGGGCTGGTTGCAAAGTCTCCATCGGAGTCCTCTTCCTCACCCTCTTCCTGAACAGGCTGTTTCTGCTTCTTCGTTTGGCGGGTGTCACAACAGCTGCTCCTTGCTGGCGAGTCCTCTTCTTCGACCCCTTCTGTTGGGCCTGCACAGCTGCATCCACCGTCTTTTGTGCCATCTCAGCTGCCTTTCTGGATTCTTCCAGAGCAGCAGATTCCTTTGCCGACTTGGCCCAGCAGGGACACGTCTTTCCTTTCTCTCTCTTCTGCCAAGGCGTGCAGATCTTTCTCAGACTCGTCAACAATACCGCCAGACATGTCCAGGTACCACGGGCATCCAACGAGATGCGCGGGATGCCATTGTTTCTGCATCTCGGGTGTGTAGACACAGCTTGGGCCCGCCACGGTCCAAGCCATGAAGAACGGGGCTCTTGAGCCAGGGCCCCTGTCTGAAGGAGCACGTATTTCATATACCTGCATGCAGTCAGCATGCGTGAGCAAAAGTTGAGACCAACCTACTGGCAGAGTGCCACCGAAAACATAAAATGCGAATGCGGTGCCGCATTTCCGAGACAAACCTCGTAACCAGGCTTCGCATACAAGGGCAGCTGTGCTTCACCTGTAAACAATTCGCATTGCAGCTTTCCCCGCTCCCTCCTGATGTGTAAACTCCACGCTCCTTCTTGCTGTCTGTAGCTCTCTGGCGAAAAGGTTGTCCTTGTACGCACATCTGAAACGTGTCACGTAGTCTTCCAATGTCTGTGTTCCATCCATTTGACGTACAAGCCGAACGAATTGTGTGCATTACGACTTGCTCCTTCGCATTCGACATTACCTGCCATTCCAAATGCATTGTCACGTAGCAGTTCAGGGAATTCATGTCAGAAAAGCAAATCTGGGGAAGTACCTTGAATTACCTGGAACCACCAAGCATACGTTGAGCCACACATCCACTGCAGGGTCGGAAACTTCCAGTGGAAAAGACCACTTGTCCTTATGCTCTCGGATGCATTCCAGATCGACAGCCACCGTGTCTGCCATTTCCGATCCAATGTCAGTGGCTGGAAGAGAGTGGCTATTGCTAGGAAGGAAATTCAGTGCATTGAAACCTCACCTTCTCTTTCGCCTCCACACATGCCGTTGAGAGGTGATGCAGTTTCTCCAATTGCATGGTCGGCTGCATGCCCGAGAATAGTGTTTTGCAATCTCGGGGATGAAGTCCTTTCCAAGTGCCGGATCTGCAATTGCCACCAGCTTCACAAGCTTGACTTGTATTGGTCTGGACTTGACACCGGCTTCCTTCAAGTGCTCAGTCAATGACTGCAACGTTTTCACCTGCCCCTCACTTTCCATGAAGAAGCGTTTGGCTGGCCAAATCAGATTGATGTTGACTGCCAACAAAAAACATGCAGAAGAAGCGTTACATTCGATCATGTGGAAACATTACTGGAATTGGGGTTTTGGGGAAGGATGAGCAGAGGGAAATTGGAGCACGACTTACTTCGTATATCACCTCACCATTCCATCCATAGTGAGACGATACAATGTACGGTCTGTTTTGCAACGGCTTTCTGAAATGAGCGCAGCTCCAGCATTTCCGCAAACATCGAGGATCAGTAAGACCAGTTTTCCCACCTGTACAGGGAATATGTGCCATGTGGGTATGCAAGTACGATTCTCAGTGAACCTGCAAGGGCACACTCTCCAGGTAAGTACACGGAAGCACGGGAAATCAAACCAGAATGGAAACCGAAATGCGGCACCGCATTTCGAATTGTGCTAGGGAGGG